>CAKNXH010063750.1:771-146917 GCA_932178445.1 Andricus quercusramuli | reverse complement strand
CCCCCCCCCCCCCCCCCCGATTGAAAAAAAAAACAAATCATAAGTTAAAATTATGATAAGATTACGATAAGATTAAATTAAATAAGTTTAACTAACAAATTTTTTTATATAAAAAGAAGGAATTTAGAATGAAGATAAATGTATACCTGTTTATTTTAGCAACTTTATTTTAAAGAGAACACCTTGAAGTGTATAACATTTTGAAGTAATTTAAATTTTCCCGCAACTTTGACTTGAGCAACTATAGCGCACCTAGCGGCGGAGAGGCTACCGGCTTTTATAACCTTATTTCTGAATACTGTCACGCGTTTGTTCGGTTTTCTTCAATAGTTAAATCAATGTGATATTATCGAAAATAGAAAAAATGTCAGATTCGGACGAAAGTGAAGTTTTTCAGTGTACGCCTCCTATTTCTGCACGGTAAGTCGCGAGACGAGCGCGCTACAGTTGTCGCTGAAAACATCGACCTATTTCCGTCTTTATCTAACTATCTTCCTTTCACTTATTGTGAAAATGTGGAATGCTTACGAAAAGAGGCCTTTTCGTAAGCATTCCTCATTTCGTACATTCTTTATTCGCATCGTTCGAAATGCGCCACATTACACACAGATCATAAGTATGAAAACACGCCATTTTCATGATAGTGTTGTAAAAAATTCTTTTTGATCATTTGCGATCAAACCTGACATAACCCGTAAATAACAACACAGCAAGGTGTCATGGCAACCCGTCTTTAGGCTGGGGGTAGTAGTGGGAGACCCCTCCGAATCCCGATAAATGAGGTGTTTACATTTCGAGGGCGTCCCGATAAACGAGGTTTGACTGTATTATGCGTGGCAACATATCGAAATTCATCCATTTCTACTTCTGCTTACAGAATTGAGTTCACAGGGCAATTGGCGCGACAAATTGAGTAAGTAACAACTTAACTTTTTTTAAAGTTTTCATTTGATTTTAAGATAGGGGAGAACTTCCTACAGTAGATAATCATTAACAAAAGCACGAATGAGTGCCCTCATCAAAGAAGCGGTTCTTTGAACCAGTCCCCCAAATATATGCAAAATAATTGATTCTTATTTGATTTATCGACTCGTATATAATATCAGATATTAATTAATGTAATTATCATACATAAATATTGAAATACATATTCCCATTCATGCTTACAGGATTTGGTTCAAAGAGAGTACATCTTGAACCTACTCTGAATCTTGATATTCATTCTTACGAAGATGGAAGCGGCCAGATTCATCCAATATCACCAGGACCTATTGAAGTAGGAGTACATAAGAGTTTCATTCATGGAATAGTGAAAGATAATGTGCTTCGGCCAGTATTTGATGCTGAAGGCCACAAGGTTGCAGTATCTACAAAGTACAAAATGAACGTAAGGCTATCAGAACAAAGCATTAGGCATATTCCATTCGGGGAACGGCCTAAATACACCGCACCAGCGGTAGTTAGAAGACCGCAAAATTAGCAGTTTCTGCGAAATATAAATTTGAAAATTTTGTTATAATTTGGGATTTTTAAATTCTAAATACTTTAGATTTTAAAGCTTAGAGACTTCGCGTTTAGAATGTTTAACTTTTAACAGTTTAAACTTTCAAATTATTTAGTTCACAATGTATAATCGTAAAATCATGCATTACGAAAGACTTGAAGAATGTAATATTCTGAACAAATACTACAAAAATTGTAATCTGTAAATAGTTTGTAAATAGCGAGGTTAAGATAATATAACATTTTTGTATATTGTTGAAATTTTGTAAGAAATGGAGGTCATGATAAGCCCTAAGGGGACACATTATGAATAAAAAAGAAATTGTAAACGTATGAATTCGCATTATTTTTAATTGAATCATTTATCATAATTTCAAAATATAAATGGATGCGTACTGAACTCTCAGTACCTGTAGTCACGGATAACATGAACATCATAATAATATTGGGGGTAAAGTTCCGAAAAAAGAATACCTACGATCAATTTAAAATTTGCTATACCAATGTATTTTGACATGCTGATCATGAAAATGACACTCAAAATACCCGTAAGTTCAAGAAGAAGAAAATGTCCACCTACAGCTATCATTTTACAATGAAAGTCAGATTATTGTAAACTGAGGCATACCCTTTGCTAATTAGGAGAGCTGCAAAAATGGGAGATGATTTGGTGGAATTAGCTCTCCCTTTACTCGTCCTCAATCCCCTTTTCTAGCCTTCCGACGTAAGCTACAGACATTATTTTAATTGCTACAAAATAGTTTTCTTTGCCCCCCCCCCCACCAAACATTTGAAGGGGGTAGGGATGTGATTTAAATTAATTCTGCGATGATCACAGGATTGCCTTTCCGCTTTCCATGAGATATTGGAAAGGGATAGAGGTATGACTTAAATTATTTTTGTGATCAGTCACAGGGGTATCCCCAAGAGACATTGGAAAGGGATGAGAGTGTGAGTTACAATATTTTTGTGACCAATCATAAGGTGCTTTCCTACCCTTTCGCAAGACATTGGAAAGGAATGGTAGCCTAGGCTAAACAATTTTTGTCACTAGCAGGCCTCACAGACCAGACCCCATATCTCCTATTGTACCCTATATTCAGTTAAGGTCCCTAAGTACCCTATTTACAAGATTTGGTCCCTATGGTACTCTATATCACTTTTCTTCCAGTACATTAACTTATCGGTTATTCACTATTCAATTCAAGACATATTTCTGAAGTGTCTGGAATTTTTCTGTAATATTTCAGGGTATTTTTGAAGATTCCTATAAATTCTTAATAGATCTTAATGATTTCAGAGGATTTTGTAAGATTTGAGGTTATTTTTAAAACTTCTAAGGCATATTCAAGAACTTTTAATTTGAAATATTTTAGGGAATTTCCAAAGATTCCAAGGAATTATGAATGAATTTCATTAATGTGTAGGGATTTCAAAGATTCAATAAAGATTTCACTTTTGAAAGATTTCACGGGGTTTTATAACATCTTTGTAGATTCTGAATAATTTATTCACAAAAGTGAGGTTTTTTGTAGGATTTCAATTTTTTTCAAATATTTCAGGAAATCCTAAACGATTCTTAAAAATTTTTTATCAATTCCAAAAATTTCAAGGGATTTCGAAGCCACTGCAATATTTGAGGATAAAGAATTTTCTAGAATTTCGAAAGATATGAAACAGTTTCACAGGATCTATGAAGATTCGAGATATTTTGAAAGATTTCACAGGCTTTCATCAGATTTCCGATCATTTTAATTATTTAAAGAGATTTGAAATTACTTTTCGGAATCCACCCTGAATTTTTCTTAAATAATTTTTATTGGAATCTGAATAAATTGAATTTTCTTGAATAATCCTGAATTCTTTTAATTCTTTTGAATTTTTTTGATTCACTTGAATTTTTCTAAATTCACTCAATTCTACTTAATAAAATGGATTGTTTTTAATTTTTTATGATTTTTATTCAATTTATCCCAAGAATCAATTCATGAAATGATCAAAGGGTTTGAAATATTTTAGGGTATATTTTCAAATTTCTTGGCATTCTCGAGAGGTTTGAAAAATTTCAAGGATTTCGAAAGATTTTAAAGGACTTGAAATATTTTAGGTCATTTTTAAAAAATTCCAGGCATTTTCAGGAGCTCCAAAAAGTTTTGAGGGATTTCAAAAGATATTAAAGGATTTAAAATATTTTAGGAAATTTCAAAACATTTCCAGAATCTTTTTCATTCCAATAGTTTGAAGGGACTTCAAAGACTTTGGAATATTTTATGGTATTTCTGAAGATTCCGAAGGTTTTAATAATTATAAGGGATTTTTATATTTTAATGAATTTCAAAGAATTTATTCATAAGGAGTGGGGGATTTCGTAGGGTTTCAATGATTTGGCGAGATTTTCAAACATTTTTTGAAATTCATTCGGAATTTGCCCTGATCAGTTCTCATTTACGAGCTATTCCAACCGGAGAGTACTAAAAATTGAATTTTTCGTCTTTTTTTTAATGGACCAACTCTAAAATGAACATTGACGAATACATTTAAAGGACGAATTGGAATTCTGCGTTAAGAATCGTATCGAAATCACTTTTTTAAGAGTAATTTAGTTCCCGGATAGTCTTTCAAACCCTACTTAAATGAATGGCTGAATTGCGTTTTCCGATATCACATCATCCATAAACACAGCTATTATACAAAAGTTTCCACATATGAAGCTGCTTGTGCCAAATTGCGCATTGTTCTATTTCAATTATAATCGACTGAATTCTATTTCATACTTATTGCAAGAAAATCGAAATTTCAACGCTTCATTTACGTAGAGTTTAAGAGACTATTCCTTGAGGTAACTAATGTTTTTAAGAGTGATTTTGCTAAGTTTTTCAACGAGAAATTATAGTTTGCTATTCAAATTTATTGATCAGTTTCAATCTCAGAGTTATCAAACTTCAAAAAGGACAAAAACGGCTTTATTTTGCAAATATAGGTTGAACTATATTGACAACGAGAGCTGACGTAGCAATTTGGGAAACAGATTTGGATTCAGCACGTCAAATTTTTTTTGTTACAGCTTTGTAGGACTCTGCATCAGAATCATTGATGATGAGAATTTTAAATTAACAAAATTTTCATGGAGTAAAAGTGGTAAAGATGGAGGAATAGAACATTTTGTTACAAGTGCGGAAAGTAGGCAGTTTCACATGAGTTTGAAGTTCGCTGTACAAGTCAGAGGGGAGTCGCAGGCGAATTGAAGGCGAGCCGAAGCGAGCTGTAAACGAGCCAAAAGCAAGCCGCAAACGATCCGGAGATGAGCCGATGATGGCAACTACTGTAAACTTGACAAGATTTGCAACTGTCTACTTTCAGTACCTGTTGCCTACGATATTTTTTGTAACAAATGCAGGACATTTTTGACTTGAGAAGCAATGAGGACAAAATTTTTCGAAAATTTTTGAAAACTTATTTTAAACTTACCCAAAATTACCAAAAAGTTCCGGAAATTCTCGGTGTATTTGTAAATTACCGAAAATTTCCAGCAATTCAAGGTATTCAAAGCTATTTGAAGGAAATCCAAAAATTTTCAATAATTCCGGAAATTTATCGACAATTGCTAAATTAAACAAATTTCCGGGAATTTATAGAAAATTGATAAGTTATTGGAAACTCTAGGTACCCAAAAATTTCTAAAATTTTTGGTAGTTTATCGGTAATGCATGGTAATTCATCAATCATGATTCCGGCAGTCCTGGGAAGTAATTCTAAATCGAAATGCGCAAACGCAGCAGCAAGAAAAAGTAATCTGGATCGAACTGCGCACGCGCAGCAGCTAGGAAAAGTAATCTTGCTGAAAAAGCGCAAACGCCGCAGCTAGAAAAAGTATTTTCATTATTACTTTTTACCAAGGTTTTGCAATTGGTCACTTCCTGCACGAAATACATGCCTCGAAAAGCAAAAATTCCGTGCATGCGTTACAAAAACCAATTTTTCACACTCGGATACACCTTATTATATAGATCGTCTTCCTATAGGTAAAAGCTCTGATATTAAGTCCTAATATTTATTCTTCTCTGCGCATAGAAAAATGGGTACAAATGAATTGTTCCGCTTGAGTTAAATAAATTTAAGAGACATTTACAATGAAACGAATTTTCTTTAAAAGGAAAAATTGGAGAAGGATGCCAACAGTAGGAATTGAACCAGGGCTATACAGTTACAAACGCCAAGGCTACCTGATCTTACCAGGAGTTAAAAGACTCTCGGATCGCGGTCGATGTATCATTCCTGGAATTTCAGGGTTTCGTTATTCCAGGAGAGGAAATAGGGAGAAAGGAAGTGGGAAAATCAGGCTAGAAGTGTTGGGAGAAGTAATGCGAAATTAGGGGGAGGGAAAGTAAAGAAATTAAGGGGAAATGAGGGCAATGGAATTATGGGAAGCCAGGGCAAATGAGGGATGGACGAGAATGAAAATAAAAGGAAATAAGGTTAGAATAATTAGAGGAAGTAAGGGTCAATAATCAGAGAAAAAACGGACCAAGGGATAGGAAAAGTAGAGGAAGTAAGGTGATATTAGAGAGAGATAGTAGACAAAGTAAGAAGAAGCAGGAGAAATGATTGAAGGTGAAGAAGGGTAGTGGAGGCAGTAAAGGCAGGGGCAATAGGGTAGTGTAGGTGAGCAGGGGAAGAAAAGTGATGGCTGTAGAGACAAAGTATTGGGAAGGGAGTGTCAACTATGAAATTTAGGAGAGGGGCAAGTAGGGGGGGTGGTGCGTTGGGAAATGGAGAGGAAGCTTTGGGTGAAGTGAGAGGTGGGGAACAGTGTAGCAGAAGCGGAAGTAGGAGGGTTAGGATATGGAAAGTGTGGAAGGGGGAGGTTCAAACCACCTAATTAATGTCTCAATAGGCTACAAAACCCTTTTCTGTAAGCATAAAGCGACTAGATTGAATACACCCGAATTTCAATTTATGCACGCTCTTGGTTCTGACCTTGTCTTAAATTGAATGTCATCAAAACGTAAACATCAAGGCGATGTCACAATATTGCGCAACGTGACGCAGTTATCCAACTAGGCCGTTGTTGTAATGCGATTTATCGCAATGCTACTGTTTTGTCATGCATCAGTGTACACCGCACATCCCCCCGTGGCTCGTTTCATTCGAAACCGCGGCGCGGCGTAATTTCTTGAAACGCATAAAGCGAAAGTTTAAAAATTGAAAGTCGAGTGTAACTGAAAATAATCGCATTTCTTGAAAATGGCTGAAAAGCGCATCTCATTACTTGGGCATATTGAATGCTTGATAATTAATTACCTGTTACTAAGAGGAGTATGAATTTAAACGAAAATTCCGGAGGGTGTTAGATCCACTCGTATTGGCACAATAGGCTTTATAGCTTGAGCGCGAGGGGAGTTCTCCATGGATTTCCCACCCGTATTAAACCTAGGTCCACTTGTAAGTTGACGCTAGAGCTGAAGGATTGGAAAGCAGGCCACTTAGGCGCTTGGAAAGTGCGCGATGTAAGAAAAGGCATCCAGAAAACCATCGCCTGGATCAGGAATCATATAGGCTGTATCGAAGAGTATATCTGTTATGCTTGTACTTATATACATCCTCTTCTTGCGTTGTCTGTCGGTTCGTTCTCATGCACCTTGTTATATTGCGCTTCTTTTATCTCGTGTCCCGCGGTGACGAAGCTCGCCTGTCAGTCACGTACTACCTGGTGACATGGAATTTGATTTTATCGTTTCAGTTTGCCTAGAGTTACCTTTCCGTTGGTACACATGTGTCGCCTCATGTTGCACCCTGCGCCGCTGATAACTCGCTAATTCTTAATAAATGCGCCTCCAATTGACGGTTTCTCGACAGAGCAAGATGGAAAGTGATCCTTTCAATTAATTGGACACTGACAGTTCAGATTTATGTGCTCAAGTGCACAATCTTTTGAATACATTTCTTTGGCTGATCGAGTATTAGGAAATTCTTTAGTTTACATTGAAATATCAAATTCTCATCATGTCAGATGGTGATACATAAAAATAATTTTTATCTGGCGACAGGATCATTTGGAAATAGATGCAGGATTGGGGAAGTCCGTCAAAAAATGAACTAACAACAGCTACAGTTAACACCTGAACAATGAAAAAAGGTTGATTCCAAATTTTGATAATATAAGAGCAAAAGTATGTTGCATATATAAAAAATGATAAGAATTTCCAAAAAATAAATCAACGCTGTCAAATTCAATGTTCACAATTAAAAAGTTTTCCATTGTTACCTTTCAGAAGGGTGAAACTTTGCACGGCAAATCCTTAAAATTGCAAAGTGCGACATTTATTCAATTTGTGAGATTCAGAATTGAAAACTTGACTTTTCATTTTCAACATCATCAAAATTTAAGAATTTTTTATATACATCTCTAACATTGAATAGTTCTCAATCGCAAATTTCGAAAATTCATGACTCATTAATTTCTAATAATTAATGTTAATGAATTTTTGATTGTAACTCTTAAAAATTGAACTATTCCAAAAAATTGTTTCAAATTCCATACCTTCAGCAATGAATCTTGATATTTGAATAATATGCAATTCTATTCCTCCGAAATTCAACAATTTTCAATTGTTACTCTTCAAAATTACGAGTTTTTACTTTCGACATTTCTTCAATTTTGAAGATTTAAAACTTGTCAGTTGATATTAGAAGTCTTCAAAATCCAAGAATTTATATTTACATGTAAATCCTTGAAATTAAAAAATTTGCAATTGTGACTCTTCGCGATAATAGAACTTTATATTGAAAATCTTTGAAAATAAAGAGTTTTTAATTTTGACAGTTGACAAATAAAAATTATGCAAGTTTCAATTACAGCAATAACAAATTCTGAAATTTTGATGCTCCGCATCCGAAATTTCTCTGATATAGAAGATTTATAAATAAAAGATTTACTTTTTAGATTACAAGTCATCAAAACTTTCGAATTTTTGTTATGCATCCTTAAAATTAGCAAGAATTTAATTGTCTACAAAATTAAAGAATTTCGATTATAAATCTTCAAAATTGAACTTGGAAAAAAATGTTCCGATTTAGGCGAACATGGGGAAAACGGGACGATTTTGCTTCAGGATTTTGTTTCTCATACTGAAATACTTTTTTTCCGCATTCAACACGATATGTGCCTTAAACAACTAATAATGTACTCAAAAAAAAATTCCTCGCATTGAAAGAAATGCCACGTTTTACTTTTTTCCATTCCTTTTTGGAAGAAAGTTTGTCGCCCCGTTTTTTACCTTACACGGGGCGAAACGGCACGCTTTAAAAAACAAAATTGGTTATGACCAAAATTCATTAAAAATGCCTAATTACAAAACACGCAGACATGAATTTCATCTCCGTCCTCACTGTCGAAACCTGCACGAGACTGATGAGCCCAATAACCGCACGAACTGCCGTTTTGCCCCGGCCCATTCTGCCCCCAAAGTACTTTTTCCAATATGTCTCCCAAAAATCCCGAAAATCCTTGCAATCAAAAACCCCTCTACGTAAAAAAAGGGCTATTAAGTACATAACGGAATGGAGTTGAAGCGATTGCAATTAAACAAACATTTGTATTACTTACGTGTTGTTGAATATCACTCAAAATTAGAAGTGGGCACGAAAAAGATCTATGTCTCTCATAATTCGGAAAATAATAACAGAATTATAACAAATAGACATGGGAAATCTTGGGAACGCCTCAAAACGAAGTTCCCACAATTTCCAGTAGATGTCGTCACACCACAGAGAAAATATGATCATTGTCCCGTTTTGCCCCTGTCATCATTTTACCCCATGTTCCCCCACATAGCTTTGAAATATCAGTCTTGAAAATTCACTGATACGCAATCCTATAATTTTAACACTTAAGAATTTTTCACTGTAACTCTTCAATATTTGAAAACTTTGTATCGTAAGTCATTAGAATTGTAGAGTTTTGAATTGTGACTCTTCAAATTTCTTGAACTCCGAATTAATTAAAGACTTTTGATCATCAAAATCATCCAGAATTTAGGAATTTGAATTTATACATCTTCAAAATTGAAGAGTTGTCAATCATAACACTTCAGAAATGTAGAAATTTGAATGTCAAATATTTCAACTTGAAGGATTGTTACTTTTGACAATCTACAATTAAACATTATGCAATTTTTAAGTTTTGCCAATCAAAATTTGACATTTTTGATGATTTAGATTCAGAATTTCCTTCGATTCAGAATACACGTGCACAGTTGTCCAAGTACCAAATTTGCACTTGCACAGTTGTCCAAGTATCATCTGTGCACGTGCACAGTTGTTCAAATGACAACTATGCACGTAGAAATTAAGACGTGCACAGATGGACTCCTGTGCACTTTAACGTGCACAGATGTCACTTTCCCAACTGTGCACGTGCACATATGTCCTTTGTGAAACTGTGCACGTGCACAGATGTCCCTTGTCCAACTGTGCAAGTGCACAGATGCCCTTGGAGCAACTGTGCACGTTTATGTCCTTACGTAGGGGTTTATACCAGGGTGATCCTTTGTATCTATGTATAATAAATTTTTAACACTTAAAATTATTCAATCCTGGTGGAATGGAGCGTATTAACTTTCTTAATGTTAGTTTGAAAATATTTCAAATATTACTTTTAAGAAATTATTCTTTCCAGATTATCAAATATATATGAAAATCTCTCTTTGTTCGACCTGAATGCCTCCAATTTGCTGAATGCCTTGCTTTCTCTGATTCCCTTGAATTCTCTGAATTCCTTGAAATCTGTGAATTCTTCGAATTTTCTGAATTCCTTGATCTCTCTGAATTACTCAAATTCTCTGCATTCCATGAATTCTCTGAACTCCTTGAATTCTCTGAATCCTTTAGTTCTCAGAATCCTTGAATTCTCTGAATTCCTTGATCTCTCTGAATTACTTAAATTTTTTGAATTCCTTGAATTCTCTGAACTCCTTGAATTCTCTGAATCCTTGAGTTCTCAGAATCCTTGAATTCTCTGAATTCCTTGATCTCTCTGAATTACTTAAATTCTCTGAATTCCTTGAATTCTCTGAATTTCTTGTATTCTCTGAATTCCTTGTATTCTCTGAATTCTCGGAATCCTCTGAATTCTCTGAATCCTTGAACTCTCTGAATTCCTTGTATTCTCTGAATCCTTGAATTGACTGAATTCTTCGAATTTTCGGAATTCTCAGAATTCTACGAATGTACTGAATTCTTTGAATTCTATGAATTCGTTGACTTCTCTGAATCCTTTAAGTCTCTAAATTCCTTGAATTCCTTGAATTCTGTGAATTCTTCGGATTCTCTGAATTCTCAGAATTCCTTGTGTTCGTTGAGTTCCTTCAATTCGCTGAATGCCTCCAATTTGCTAAATGCCTTGCTTTCTCTGAATTCCTTGAATTCGTTAAATTTGTTGAATTCGTTAAATTTGATGAATTCTCTGAATTCCTTGAATTTGTTGAATTCGTTGAATTCCTTGAATTCGCTGAATTTCTAGAATTCGCGGAATGCCTTCAAATTTGCTGAATGTCTAGAATTCTCTGAATTCCTTGAATTCTCGCAATTCGCTGAATTATCTGAATAACCTGAATTCTCTGGGTTTCCTGAATTCTCTTAATTCCCTGAATTCTATTAATTCGTTGAATTCATCAAATTCTCTAAATTCCTTGAGTTCGCTGAATTCTTTGTATTAGCTTAATGCCTTCAATTTGCTGAATTTACTTAAATCCTCTGAATTCCCTGAATTCTCTGCATTCCCTGGATTCGTTCAATTCTCTGAATTACTTAAGTTTGTTGAATTCCTTCAATTCACTGAATGCCTCCAATTTGCTGAATGCCTTGCTTTCTCCGAATCCCTTGAATTCTGTGAATTCTTCGAATTTTCTGAATTCTTTGAATTCTCTGAATTCCTTGAACTCTCCAAATTACATAAACGTGCACAGTTGGGCAAGGGACAGCTGTGCACGTGCACAGTTGGGCAAGGGACATCTTTACACGTGCACAGTTGGGCAAGTGACGTCTGTGCACGTGCACAGTTAGGAAAGTGACATCTGTGCACGGTAAAGTGCACAAGAGTCCATCTGTGCACGTCTAAATTTCGACGTGCACAGTTGTCCAAGCACCATCTGTGCACGCGCACAGTTGTTCAAATGACAACTGTACACGTCGAAATTTCGACGTGCACAGATGGGCTCCTGTGGTCTTCGACGTGCACAGATGGACGTGCACAGTTTTCCGTCCGGCCATCGACGTGCACAGTTGGGCAAGTGCAAAGTTGCTACGTGCAAAGTTGTCCGTCACCCGTAATTTTCATTTATACAGATTGAAAATTAAAGGATCTTCGATTGCAAATCTTGAGGATAGATCTATTTCAAGAATGTGTTTGAATCTTCATAATAATCAACTATTAACATTCAAAACTAAACAAGTTGGTAAATTTTCCATTGTAAACATCTTCAAAATTGATCAGGGTCGACATTGAAAGACACCAGTAGGACTCAGAATTTCGGAATGCCTTTCAAAAACATTTCATCACGATACAAAATTCCACATTAACAACACTGAACACTGAAGAAAATGGTTTAGCTGTCCCAGCTAGGCGTTAAGCTAGGACATCTGAACCATTTTTATCAGTGTATGAAAGCCAGTATAGCTACTTTAATTTATCATTATTAATAATATTTGACAGTACTCTAAATTGAAGTTTATAGGTAATTTGATTTGACAATTAAAGAATCAAAATAAGAAACGTGTAATAAGTGTGCGTGGGAGGCTATTTTTGCTAGTAGAAAATAAACTCGTTTACTTAAAGCAGTATGGGCATATCAATTATAAATTTTATTTTCTAGTGCAATTTTAAAATCCTCAGTTCATAATTATTTCAGCAAAAGGAATAAATTATTTTATATAATCAATTAAAGGCATCTGACATCGTAACGTGTAATTAAGTGAATATTTAATTTCACTTATTAGCGAAGTATCGATTGGGTATATAAACTTATTCAAGTTTAGCAAAGTTCACCTGTCACTATTTATCGAATAATAATTGATAATAAATTTCACTTACTTAACGCGTCATTACTTTATTAATTCACATTCTTTTTATTCTCATATTTATTCACTCTAAGTGAAATAAAAATTCTAAGAAACGGTGAACTTCTTCAAAAGCAAAATGTGAAATAAAACTATCCCTGGGAGAAGTAAACAATCCATCTGAACTAGAAAGGAACGAATTGTGAATGTTATCTTGAGAGGTAAATTTCAATAAAAGTAAAAGAGAATAGAACCTAACGGAATGGTAAATAGGCAATTTTATTCCGATAAAATCATTACGATAATAATTATTAAGTGCGATGATTCAAACATTCTATCGCCATTAAGACTCTCGTCTTAAGTAAAAGGTTAAACGCTTCTGGCAGCACGAATCTTCCTATCGAGGGGGATCAGCAGGACATTTAATAGGCCAGGCACGTCGGAAATCGCCTTTGGGAGACAAAAGCTTACGACCTTTGCTGAATCAGGGCCGACAGTTGCAGAGTGCGTGTGGCTCGAATTAAACGGACGAATTAGTATCATCGTCCTGGTAATAAATTGATGGCGTCTCCTTTTTTTGGCTGATTGACCTCGCGCTTCATTTCGAGGACACAACAAATGACCTCACTAAACGTTGAGTCCTTTTTTATTGAAAGTGAAACGATTAAAAAGATTCTTAATAATTAAAAAAAAACGGTTGTACTGAAATATGCTAAAAAAAACATAATAATTATTATATATATAAAGAAAAATATATGTATAAATAAAATAATAATAAAAAAAATAATATAAATGAATAAAAGGCGAAGAGGAGAGGGGCTATAACACTTAAATTTCGGTACGAATAGCCATATTTGTTCGTACAGGTAGATACTTCGTTACATTTATATGAAAAAAATATTTTCAATTTAATTTTATTTTTATTTCATCATTTATTAATTTAAATTTTAATATTTACGCCCACGCTTTCATTTTTAGTCACCTTATAATCAGCTTAAATTTTATACAACTTTGTACTGGCATCAAAAACACGTATGTCTACAACGTTTTATATAAATTGAATATGTATGACTGCGTGAAAATTAAAACGAAAGATTTTGCTTTAAAATTCATCTCAAAGTATTCTATCAACTTTTCTAGGATTATAGAAAATACCAGATCTTATAGAATTTTAGGCGATTTTATAATATTTTTCATCGATTCTGACAAATTTATTCACAAGAAGTGCTGAGGGATCTTGTAGGGTTTCAAGGATTTGGAAAAGTGTTCATATTTTTCTGCAATTGATTTGAAATTATTTGGAATCCACCCTGAATTCTTATTAATTTATCCTGAATTCTTTTGAATTCTTCCACATTCTTTCGAATTCTATTAAATTTTTTACTGTTTCTAATTATTTTAAATTTACTCAATTCTATTCAATTCAGTGGATTCTTTTGATTTTTTCAATTCTTGTTTAATTCATTCTGATGTATTTTCAACACTTCTTGATATCTGAGGGATGTCGTAAGATTCTTCTGTATTGCCTCACATTTTTCTGAGTTCACTCCTAACATAATGAACTTGATGAGTTTTGTCACTATTTTTGAATTGCTTTCAATTCGTTCGAATTTATTTCATACAACTTAAATTTATTTAAATTGCAATACTCATTTCCTTTAAATTTCTCTATATTCACTCCAATTTCACTGAAATCAATGGGATTTTTTAGATTAACATTTTTTTTTCTCCAATTTTTGAACTTTTCCGAATACAAATTGAATTGTTTTGAAGTCTTGTGAATCGAATTCCTCTAAATACTTTCGAATTCAAAAGAACATTAGTCACATTAATAATGCACATGAGTCACTTTTAGTCACATTTCGGGTGATAAATTAGTTACTTCTGGTCTCTTTTTTGGGTTAAATAGGTGAGAAGGGGCCTTCCATAAACCACGTGGTTTCTTTAGGGTGAAGGGGGGTTCGACGAAAAGCCACGTTGGTCTACATGGGGGGAAATGATAATAAGTCCAAAAATATTACAAAATAAATATATTTCAACGCAAATAGTTGATTTTTAAACCAGAAAGATTGATTCCCCCCCCCCCCCCAAGAAAAAATTCAACGAAACATATGAATTGTCAACTGAGGGCCTTCCATTAACCACGTAGCACCTTATGGGGGGGGGGGGGATGCCACTGAATATGTTATTGCAATCTCTCTATGAAAATATTGAAAATTATTATCGTAAAAGTATATCATAATGTGCTCACAGTTTGAAAATTCCAGAGAAAAGGTTTCGTTAATTGCTCACTTTATTGACTTTTCCAAATTTCGGAATCAATGATTTTACACCTTTTTCATTCCAAAATTAAAATATTAGTCGGGAAAGATTGCAAAACATTTGTATTTTGTTCAAAAAATACAACAAAATCAAAACATTTTTGTTTATTACCTGATTTTTTTCATATTTTCGGTTTTTTCGAGAAATAATAATCACTATATACTGACCTTTATCACTTTTTTACCAAACTATTTGTATTATTCTGAACAAAAAACATACTATAATAATTCAACACTAAGTATTAATTATTTTTAATATTTAACAATTCAATTATTTGAAATTTTAGAAGAGGATGTAATTAAAAACTGCTATAATTCACACTGAAATTATAAAATGTTGAGTAAATTTTGTTTAATTGATAAATTGTAAATGTTTATACAATTTTTGTTCATTCAAAATGGTAATTTCTCGAGCTGGAAAAGTGATGGGCAAATAATTACCAATAATAATTGCTATTTTTCCAATGTGATAACCATTTTTCGAGGTGACCTTGGAGATGTCATTTGATAATGTTGTCGAGGTTATATTCGCGATCAGCACGTAAAAATACGTTAGCATACGTGATTTTGACAGTAGCGAGAACAGAACTAGTTACGAACGTGATTTTTACAGATTAAAATTTTGTACGTTTTTTTTTTTTGGGGGGGGGTATGAAACTTCTTGGGTCTCTTTTGAATTATACTTCTGAACTAGGAAGACAACTTTTCAACAGGTTTTGAAACATCCACTCAAAAATTCGGAAAAGCCATAAAAATGATAAATCGCCTAGATTTTTGTTGATCGTCTCTACAAAGCCCTAAAAATTGGTTTAGATTGTTGTTTTTTACATGGCAATCTTTCTCAAGAAGATTGTAATGGAAATAACTGAGATATGTAAGTAAAGGACGAAATGTAGAGGTTTATAATAGGTGGAAATAAAAGTAAAAAGGAATGATTAGATAGGCGAATTTATCGCGTAAGTGCGGTTGCCGACTCGTAGCGCGAGTCGAGGCGAGGGTTCCGAAGCCGCTACATTATCTGCATTGCCTGGGGACACTGACCAACGACCAGTCAGAAAAGGAAAGAGGAAGGAAGAGATGAAGGAAGAAGAGATAAACCTATCATCACGTTACTTTTCCTGCTTCGTCACACGCTTTCGCCTATCTGATTATTTAAAGCTATAGAATGTCTGGAACGAAAGAAGAATACGTTATTCAGTTGGCGACTTGATGAAGTGGTTTATAATTGAAGGGCAATGCTCATGCAATTGACGTTCAAATTAAAAGTTTCTGTCAACAACCTTTTGCAATTCTGAAGATTTATGCTAGTACACTGAAAAAAAAATGAAGTTGCCAGAACCAAATAATTTTGTTAAGCAGTTCTTGTTCTTTTTAAAAAACTTTGGTTGTGATTACTGAAAAAACTTTTGGTATAACAAAACAATTTATTTTACTCAAACAACATTCTTTTGAGTACTATTTGTTGCTTGTACTAAAAAATTTGGTTGCTTGTACCAAACACGTGAATTCGCTTGCGCAGACGCCCGAATTTAGATTCCAGTATGGTTAGTGTCAGCTGATGATATGCCAGGGAAGACAGCCTGATAAGGAGTGCATTGAAATAGATTGAAATCCTTCAATCCTGTTTGATCCGACGATGATTTCTGCCAATAAGTGAATGCATTTTAATTATGTTCAAATGGGTAGAAACTGAAGACAATTTAATCCAATTCGATGCTGTGAGACATTAAATAGACTTAATAAACTTAATTCCTTCTGTGAAGTATAATTGTTAACTCGAAGTGCATTTAAGTCAATCTCTAGCAATTCCGCCTACCTCCAAATTCATAAGACTTTCAAATAAAACAAATGTTTTGCCGTATTCAGAATAATTTCAATTCTTCCGAATGCACATCATCTTAATGGGAATTTGTTGCGGTTTTGATCTGTGAGGTTTTTTGAGCAGTAGTTATGTCCACAAAATACATATTCTCTTTTAACTGAACCATATTGTAACTTTAACTAAATAATGTTATTGATTTTACAAAAATATGGATATTTTTACAAAGTATATTTGTTCCATAAACTGAATGTTTTTTGTGCCCACAAAAAAAAATTCGTTGAACGTACCAAACTTTTCGGTTTGATCAACCAAATGGTCCAACATAATAATTCAATTGGCTTAACCAAATGGTAGTGTTGCTCTTATAGCAAGAGTGAAATTTGATTGGGACTACCGAAATTTTGTTCTGCTTATCAAATATTTATATCTGTATACATGATGGTCGTAGGTCGGGAAACCCTAAAAATGAGAGAGAAGTCAGAGAATTTCAATGTTCGTGGAAAGTAAAGTATAAGTCAGGGATTTTGAAAGAATGCTTGAAAAAGTCATGGAATTCCTATATGAGACACTTAAAATAACTGTCAAGAATAATAAAGTTCTTAAATTTGTGTTTGCAATTCTTTTATTCCGTTTATCTAGAATACTCTACGTTGAAAATATTACAAAATTTAGATTCTCGTCTTTGAGTATTAATGGCCAGGGAAAATGTAAAGTTGGTCAGGGAAAAATTAGGATATTTTGAAACTGAATTTTGCGGTCACCCTGATATAATATTCTGGCCAGATTGTCTTGTTTTTGATTAAAAATTGAAATCATTTTTGGTTGAAATATCTAGTATTACATTATTTTTCGAAAATTCATTTTTTTTCAAATCATTTTTTGTTAATTCTTCATTAGAATGCAAAACAAATATCAATACGATTTCATGTTAGTTGAAAATTCATCTCTTCGCTGTTGAAAGTTGAACTCTTTTGTTGAAAATTTATATTTATCCATTGAAAATTCTACTACCTGGGAAAAGTTGAACTGGTTTGTTGAAATTTTATTATTTCAATCGAAAATTTATCTCTTTGGATAAGAATTTGACTATTTTGTTGAAAATTCCACCATTTTTTTTTGAAATTTATATATTCTGTTGAAAATTAGTTTTTTTTTTGTATTAAAATTCATTTTATTTTATACAAACATCAGCTTTTTTATTATAAATGCAACTATTACATTTTTAGTTGAAATTTCATGTTTTTAGTTTGACAACTAAACTATTGGGTTACAAATTCAACTATTTAGTGAAAAATTTAATTATTTTGTTGAAAATTGAACTATTTGGATAAAAAAATTTTTTTGTACGTTTAAGATGCAACTTTTTTGTTTAAAATTCAACTATTTTGTTCAAAATTGATCGTTTGTGCTATAAAGTTGAAATATTTTGTTGCAAATGCAGTTTTTTGAATATCAATCAATTTTGTTGTTATTGAAAATGCAATTTTTCGGTTGGATAGTCATCTTTCTTCATGTAGAATTACCTCTTTTTTGGAAAGTTATTTCTTCAGGTTTGGAATTCAAACTTTTTATAAAACTTTCGACTCTTTAGCTTAAAAATTCAACTATTTGGTTGAAAATACGACTGTGGTTGGTTGACGTTTAATCTTTTCTGCTTAAAATTTCAACTATTTTGTTGTGAATGCCACTTTGTGGTCAACAATGAATTTAGTTTCTTGTCCGAAATTTAACTATTTGGTTAGAGATTCATCTTTTTTGATTGAAAATTAACCTTGGTAATGAAAATTTCTTTTTTCAGGTTTAGAAGTCATCTCTTTTCTGAAACATTCGACTTTTTGGCTTGAAAATTAAACTATTTCGTGGGAAATTCAACAGTTTTTTTGCTGAAGTTTAACGTCTTATTTAGAAGCTTCGAGCTGAAAAAGTCATCTTCTTTACTGAGAATTTTTTTTGTTTGTGGAAAATTTAATTGTTTTCTAAGAAATGCAACTACTTTGTTGAAAATATAACTGCTCTTGGTTTTAGTTCAACGTTTTTTGGTTCAAAATTCAACAGTTTGATCAAAAACTCGGTCATTTGGTTGAAAATTTAACTACTTGTTTGAAAATTGAACTATTTTGTTGAAAAAACATCTTTCTTAGGCGAATATGGAAGTGTTTTGATGAAAATTTCCCCTTTTGGTTTGAAAATTCACTTTCATGGTAGAAAAGTAATCTCTTCCGGTTTATAAAATATTCTATCTTAACAATGTTACAAGATTAAAATGCTCAGAGATATGGTCAGAAAAAAATCAGGGAAAAGTCATGAAATTTTGATAATGGTATTTGCTTGCCTTCCGGTACTAGAATATTAATACAGAAACTATCAAAAATAAAGTTCCTTGAAACTAAAGTAGCGCTGGTACCGCTAATACTGTATTACTTTCCTGACACGTAACACAGCGCCCCATAGTTCGATCATTGCCGCTTCTGGTTAACCTAATGAATTATTAATCCTAATATATCCTAAACTTACACTTTATTTAGTCTAAAGATACAACAATAAATGGAATTGAATAGAATGATCACTGCCCTGCCTGAGAATCAGAAAAACGTGAAGTACGTGACAAGAATGAAAAAAACTCTCACTTTCATTGTTCACATCGCCTGATCGTTCATTCTCGCGACGTGCATCACAAATAATCACTTTTCTTAGGTTATTTATTTTTGTGTCGTTTTGCAGTTAATTTATTGTGAGCAGAAAGACACTGTGAGAAAAGTTCGATGCATGCCTGCCGCGCGTGATTAATATAGTCGATCTCGAAGATCTTGATTCTCGCGATACGAGCATAAGCATCGACCTTGGGGGTAGGCTGAGGCAGGCAACTCCCCTTAATTTCTCTTAATTTCTGCAAGAAACACGTCGAGCGATACCGCGTGTTCCATAATGCTCGTGTCCACGGTCATTAGATACGGATTATCGGTACGGTCAGTCGAAATCCCGTGCGCGTCGCTTTTTTTTCACTTGCTATAAATCAAGAGGTGTGCTAATGACGCGAATGCCGTGACCTATAGAGAGCGAAGAAGAACACCTTCCATGGCGATGGGATGAAAGAGAAGATAGAGCATCGGACTACGCCTGAATGTACTGTTTTTTTTTGTATCCGTAAACGGTGTGGCAATTGTTTGAATTGATCATTTTTCTGAAAAAATTATGCTTTATGAGAAGAGGAAATTTTATTTTTAGCACGCTTTCAGCATACATCCGCCTAGAATGTAATGTGATGGGAATATTTTGATGATGTTATACTGCCCTTGTCAAGATCTACACATCTAATTTTAGGCTACTGTTTTTACTCATGTGGTGTTGAAATTCATGTAATATTAGTACAAAAAGCGAACGCATATTATAATTCTGAAAGATCAGCATATGGAACGAAATGACTTGGTATACTTTATAGAAATTTTATATTGCAGAAAGACTATATGGTTTTGTTCAAAAGATCTGATATGGGGTCTTCTTATGAGTCACTCAGTGAGTATGCTTATGAACACATGTCATTCATTCACTCTCTTCCCTTTTTAGAATGAAGATCATTGAATGGAGATCTGCTTAAAAAACGAATTTAATTGGTTTAATTGTTTTAATGCAAGCCCAAACAAAGTTAGGTCAAAAATCTGTAGAATGATTACCTGAGTTTTTTTTTTATGATCTGTAGAATCTAGAAGGTAATTCTGCAATTGGTGAATATTTTGGTGAAAATGGACACTTTTGGGAAACATTGTCGAAAAATTGAATTTTGAGGAGCCTCGACTTTCGTCTAGTCAAACCAAAACTAGTGAGAAGATGTTAAATAGACTTTCAAGGATCTTCTGTGAAAACATAAAGATCCTTTATGAAAAATTACAGCCCAGGGAACTCTAACGATTGAAAAAAATAGCGTATATTTTACACTTCTTGCATATTTCAATTTGTTCCTTTTTGTTTTCTCATGAATAGACGTACCCAAATCAGAAAAAAATTTAGAACATAACAAAGTATTCATAACATTTGTGATAGAACTCACGAACATTTCCAATTCATTGTTTCCCGGCGTTCTTCTTCCGATCAAAGTTTAATTGACGTCTACTTCAAGAAGAGGTTGCCCGATTTTGGCCGTCATCACATTCCTGAAAGAAAATCGCTTACACACGTGTCCATTTTCCACAGTGATGAAAATGCAAAATTTACCATTCATAATCATTTGCAGGCTCAATTTCTTGACGGATTTGGGTGTTTTCCCAGAAACGCTCAGAAATTAATTCTTAACAAACTGGCTAGTATATATTTTTCTATTTTTTTCGTTCTCTATAAGGGGCCGTTCAAAAAATAGATAAAAAATTTTCTCTGGAAATCTTGACCCTGGCCCCTCCCCCACGTGGCGATTTTTCTATAGTCTAATGCCTAAAAAAATACAGTGACAAATTTAGCATTATCAAAAATATGATTTTTGTGTCTTTAAAAGAAAAATCCAAAATCAACTCACCGATGATCACTATTATTGCGCCTTCACTTATAACATTTAAATGATTCTATTAACCTTCAACTGAATTATCATACACAAATTCTGAACTGTGATGCTCAGCTGCTAAATTTGGGTTCTCTTATCCAAAATTTGTTAGATTTATTACTGGATCGATATACAGTGACGGACTATCTCCATACGTAAACAATTGTTATTATGTATTGAAAATAATTTTCTCAACAATTTTTCAAGTTTGGTTCTTAGTCCTAGAATACCTCCCTCCTTATTCTCTTTAAATCAAATTGAGACATTCTTTTTTGTAGACAAAAATTAGGCAGGATTTTCTTTTTGGTGGGTATGCTTCATGTGACGCTTACCTCAATCTTCATTTAAATAGTTAAACATGCGTCGACAATAGATTTAAAGTCAGAACTTCCAAAAATCTCTCAGAACTAATTTTCTTGCAAATCCGACAAATTTAGACTTTTCTGTCTCATACCTTGAATCCACTATTTTTAAGTCGGACGTCTAATTCGAAATCAGTGAGCCCAAAAATACTGCGATAACAAGTTTCCCGCAAATATTTGAGAAACTTGTAATTTTGGCCAGCATATTGTATCTTCCATTTTGATTCTCCAACTTTGACATAGAATTCGAAGTTTACTATCTCGAAATCCCTCTTAGACCATGTTCCATACCTATTTTCATAGAAATATTTAAAAATTTTGAAATTTTGGCTGCTATATAAGAACCGCCTTTCTGCATTTTTGAATTTCGAAATTTTAGCAGCCATATTGAATCCGCCTTTTGAGATTTTTAAATTTTGACATCAAATTCAAAGTTAATAACTCTAAAAACCCCATTATATCAAGTTTTATATGAATCCGATTAATTCTAGAATTTTTGCCATTTTTGATGTCTCTTGTTCGACTGTGATAACGTTCAAATTGATCCAGAAGGCTTCTGGAAATTTGCTTATCAAATATTTATTCTATCCTTAAGCTTAATTGAAAATGTTGAATGATTTTTATGAAGGATGAATTTTTGCAGAAGATTCAGAAATATCTCATGGACATCAGCCCAGTGATTCTGAGTCCACATGGAGGATAGTTGACACTCTTAATACTCAAGTACTTTGCAGAACATTTTTTGCAGACTCTTAGATATTATGCCAAACTTGTTGATGAACCTAGACGTTGAAGATGACATTGAAGCTCCTGAGACTTAATTTATTGGTAGAATATCTTCAGATGACTCATGGATATCAGATCAATATTCAGGGTCATCCGTAAGGATATTTGAGTTTTTTAAGTTTGGGTTTCTGTAAAGAAAAGCCTTAAAAGTTTTTTCGCAAAACTCTATAGGAATGTATGAATATTCGCCGAGGACACTTAGGTGGTCTTGAACTTTTTTATAAAGTTATCTCAAATAGTTCTATGAACTCTTCAGAATTCCTGTAGAATTGTAGGTCAGAATTTTGTAGAACCCTTGTAGTAAAATTTTATAGAATGTGTTCAGCAATAAATAATAACTTATCTGATTTAAAAATATCTGAACCGAAATGAGGTTCGGATCAATGAAAGAAAAAAAAAACAGGAAATTTATAATCATGAGTTCCCTGAAGCATAAACGTTGGGGAACTGCAAATGATTCATCTAGATTTAGATTCACTATTTTCCAGAATCAGTTAACAAAGCCAGAACCTGATTCGATTCCACTAATAATAAAATAATCTAAATATCAATGGTTGGCATCTTGAAAAATTTTCGCTTTAGCAAAGGCTCCTTCACGAAATGAAATAAGACCACGTGCGCTTTGGTAGCTGTAGACTTGCCCCTCGTATAAAAGTGGCACTGACCGATTCGTGTATGCAGCATCCAGATACGATAGGAAATCGATGCCATGTAAATGAGAGGCATTAGCTGGTAAATAGACTTGATACTGGACCGCTCCTCCTGTACACTGTAGGTACCCTCTCTTCCAACAGACAGATAAATATCTACCTGTATCTTCCCAATGCCGTCTTTCCTTCACGGTGTGGGAGAGTTCTGACGCGACCCTGAGATTTCGATCCTATCTTGCCGATCCTCAATCGAAGGACATCTCGATTGACCGAGTTGGAAAACAATGTGCCTGGAGAACGAGAATCGAAGATGAAACAAATAACATCGAAAAACAATCAGAGAGAGAAAAATAGGAGATATTAGTAGAAAAGATTTTAATCCTGTTGCAAATTATTCTCTTTCTGCATCACTACAAGGGAATTGGCGCTCTTTCACAAACATTAATGATAGCGAGACACTGCATTATTTGCGATTATTGATTGAATCAACACTCGCGGGACGAACGGATGACGGGTAATAGTGAAAGGCATCGATTTCTCGATTAGGTTTTGTTCCCTGAAGGATTCAAAATGAAAGATTATGAAGTTCAATTATACAGTTATAGATAGCGAGAGATTCAGAAGAATTTACGATCTGTGGTGTAATCCTCTCTTTTTCTGAATCTATTTATTTAGAATAGTTCTCTTTTCTGGGAATACTTTCTGAAGTTCCTTCTTTCATTTTTACAAGAAATATGATTTTATTCATTGGACGTATATTAGACTTTCTTACAGTCAATCAATCTCAAGATTTCAGTAGAAAAATCGATTATTGGTCAGACAATTAGTTCTGAAAAATTCTCTTTTCTTCGAATACTTTCTAATGTTCATTTTTTTAATTCTAGAAAAAACATGATTTCATGCATAGGAAGTACATTACATTTTTTTATGGTTTTCGTTACTTCTAATATATTTTTCAAAGTTGCTTGTTTTATTCGAAGAAAAAATATGATTTATTTAATTGCAGGTACATCAAATTGCAGGTAAATACATTAAATTAATTAATTTATATAAAAAAGATGATTTCATTAATTGCAAGGACATAACATTTTCTCACAAAGCATGGATGTAAAAATTTCAGTAGAAATAATCAGTCTCGGTTAGACTACAACTCTCAAATAGTTCTGGTTTCGTTTAATAATTTCGAAGCCTGCTTCTCAATTTCTTGAAGATTGAAGATTGCCTTGCATACGAGCGTTTTATATTTACTCACAATGAATGAATATTAAGATTTCAGTAGAGAGAGCCAGTCTTTGTTAGACTACTTGTTTTTTATAGCACATTAATAATTTCAGCTCTTCTTGATGCCTGTACATCAGGATAAAGTAATTATTCTGTAGCATTGTGACATCAGAGGGAGAAAAAGTGTGACGTCAGAGATGAATATTAAGAAGTAATCATCTATTTGTTCATATTTTCGGCTCACAAAAAGTGATCGTCAAGCAATCACTTGATCGTGTTGAGAGATAGTTTGACAGATTGGACCAGCTCGAAGCTATTAGCCACCACAGTTTTCCATAAATTACCAAAAATTGAAGGAAGATCCGTAACATCCTACAATTTCCAGAAATTTTAGGCATCGAAAATTTTAGGCATTTATAATAAATTTATGAATGACTAGAAATTTGTGAAAAATATGGATACTTTAGACTTATGAAATTTACAGAAAAAGAAAATTTAAGGTATCGGAATATTGTTGTTTCTAGAAAATGTTTTTAATTTACAAAATCACGATAAATATCGAAAATTTCTCATAATTCATAGTACCCAAGAATTTCCGGAATTCTTCTATTCGAAATAGTATCCTACATTGTTTTACAATGAATGAATATCAAGATTTTATTATAGAAATACAGACGAATAGTTTTGGTTGCTTCTGATACTTTCGAAAGTTCCTTCTTCAGTTTCTAAAAAAAAGGATCAATTGCAAGTCGACTATATTTTTTACAATAAAGTAGGATCAAGATTTCAACAGAAAAATCTAGTCTTGGTTAGACTGCTAGTTTTGAGTAGTTCTCGTTTCATCTACTAATTTTTAAAGATCCTCAATCAATTTCCAGCCGAAAAATTCATTGCAAGTATATCACAAATTTTACAATGAATCAATATCAAGATTTCAATAAAAAAGTCTGGTCTTGATGAGACTACTAGCTTCGAAATGTTCTTCTTTCTTCCAATAATTTTCAAAGCTTCTTTTTTGAATTCTTGAAGAACGAATCATTGCAAGTGTATTACATTTTTTGACAATGAATTAGTATTAATATTTCGGTATAAAAACCCAGATTTGGTTAGACTACTACATAGTTGAGAAAATACAAGAGGCCATATTTGGTTAGACTACTATATATTTTCGAATAGTTCTCGTTCCTTCTAATAATTTTCAGAGAGCCTTCATTAATTTCTAGTAGAGGGATTCATTGCAAGAACATAACATTTATTACAATGAATCAATATAAAGGTTTCAGTAGAAGAATCTAGTCTTGGTAAGACTACTAGTATCGAATAGTTCTCGTTTCTTCCAATAATTTTCAAATATCCTTTTAATTCAAAGCAGAAAGTTGATTTCAATCATTGCAAGTATGTAGATCAAATTTTCTTGCCGTTAATGAGTATCAAGATCTCAGGAGAAAAAGACAGTATTGGTTAGACTACTCGTTACGAATAGTTCTTGTTTCTTCCAATAATTTCTAATGCTCCTCTTTAATTTCTAGAAGAAGGATGATTACAGTGGAAAAATTCAGTGTTGGTTAGACTAATAGTTTCAAATAGTACTGGGGTCTTCTACAACATTCTAAAGTTCCTTTCTTAAATTGTACATGACAGATTAATTGCGAGTATACAAGATTTTTAACAATAAATTAATATAAATGTTTCAGTAAAAAGAGTCAGTTTTTGTTAAGACTACAATTTTCAAATAGTTCTGGTTTTTTCTAAGACCTTGTGAAGTTTCTTCTTTAAATTCTTGAATAATGGTGATCTGATTTATTGCAAGTATATGACATTTTTTTTAAACAATGAATCAATATGAATATTCCAGTCGAAAAAATCCAAATTGGTTAGACTATTAGTTTCAAATAATGCTTGCTTCTCCTTAAATTTTTGAAATTTCCTTCTTTAATTCCTACAATGGAGATTCGTTCCAAGTATATTCTATTTTTTATAATTAATCAACGTAAAGATTTGAGTGGAAAATCCAGTCTTTGTTAGACTACAATTTTCAAATATGTAGGTCTGGTTTCTTCTAATAATTTCTTATGCTTCTTCTATTTTCTACAAGATGTTTTCATTTAATGCAAATATATTCAGTTTTCTTACAGTGATTGGATATCAAGATATCAGTAGAAATTACCAGTACTGGTTAGACTACTTATTTCAAATACAGTCAAACCTGGATTTAGCGTCGGTTTTGGGGCGAGTATAACCAATTTTCTTACAATAAATATCAATGTTTCAGTAGAAAAGGCAAGCCTTGGCCAGGCCACACTTTTCAAATGGTTCGAGTTTCTTTCAATAATTCCTAATGCTCCTGTTTTAATTTCTTCGAGAGAAATGATTTCATTCGTTGCAAGTATATGCAATTTTCTCGCAATGAATTACTATAAAAATTTCAGTAGAAATAGCCAGCCTTAGTAAGAATTGATACACAAATAAGTAACAACTTTCTTTTGAATCACCTCCTACCACAATGAGTATTTTTGTAATAAGTTTTAATGAGAGGTTTGTATTTGTCAAGCGAGTCTGGAATAATCGTTCTAAAGTTGATAGTCTTCTCTATTAAATATCATCAAATTATTCATACGTTCGACGTGAAGTATTCTTCTTCGACATTTCGAATCTTGCGTCATTCCATGCAATAAATTATAGTTTTCACACCAAATCTCTTGCTTGATTCTCGGGTTGTTGTTCTGGCTAGGGATCACGACCCACAAATCACATAACTTACAAATCCTTCGATACATATAGGTATCTTATTCGCAGGTATAGGAAATGACTGCATGAGTGCATGTGTCAACGATGGTACCTCGATATACCGCATCGTCATTATCTAGCGATGATTACAATTATTATTCGATCGTCTAATAATCTTGTCCCGTACGACGTAACCATTCGTACGATTGCGATCTCCGATCACGTTGCTCTCTTCATCTTTTACACTGACTCTCCTCCCCCCCCCCCTTATCCCACCCTCATTTATGACTCTAGGAAATACACCTATGGTTACATTTGACTCAACTTCAGTAATCGATCATCACGAAACTTTTGATGTTAATTTCAGACCGCCAAAGAAGTTTCACCATTTAGAATGAACGAATTCCTTAAGAAAAAATCTGTTCGAAATAAATTTAAAACTAAGGACCTTAAATCATAGTTTCTGTTCTTACTGATCTGGTTGAAAGAATGACCTTGAAAATAAATTATGAACTGCAAACTTTCAAGTCATTAGTTCTTGCCAGATAGTATAAGGTTAGTCACCTTTTTGCGAAGAAATATCATTGCTGGAAGGCTAAAAAAATCTGTTACAACGATACAATTTCTCCTAAAATTGTGATTAAATCATATATATATATATGAAAATTAATGTATTGGATTTTTTAAATTTCTTAGGCAATGAACATATTTTCTATACCAATATTAGTTATCTAGTCATGCACTGATACCTCTCCTTTTGAGATTATGCAATCATTTTCAAAACTAAAAACAGTAAAGTCATGTGAAATATTTTCCTTAAAGAAATAAGTCATCAAATATTCAAATTCGACCATTTTTCAAAAATTTGTGAGAAGCCACAGTAACTAAAGCTCGAATACTTTTGTAAGTTTTGAAATTTTTTCGTAAGAATTAATCTTTATTTTTCATAAGAAATAACTGATGATATTAACCCAATTTTTAAAATCGTAATACAAATTTTTGTTTTGCTGAGACCTGATTTGTAGAATGAGAACTACCTTCAAGAGGTAGCTCGAATCAAATCATTTCAAATTCAAGCGTTTGAAATGTACTAATTCTAAATTTGAAGCTTTTGAGATAAACAATTATGTCATTTGAAGCCCAAAAAGTTTAACAATTCCAGATTTGATCTTTTTTAACTTATGGAAATTCAAAGCTAATCAATTTGATAAATTGTGAGCAGCTTAAGGGTAACAAATTTAATTTAAAAGCATTCGATATTAAAATGACAATATAATCATAATGTATACGATGTAATGATATATATATATATATATATATATATATATATATATAATATCATAATAAAATTAGAATTTAACTATTTAAAAATAATCAATTAATAATTTAATACGTTGAGTGTTACAAATATTCTTAATTGTGAAAAATTTGTAACACCAACTCGTAAAAATGTAGCTTCTAAATAAGAAGCGTTTAAAAATTAGCTGTATAGACTGTGAAATTTTAATCAATATGAAAAATTCTAAAATTCAGCGTTTTTAATTCTACCTAGAATTAAAGAGTACTAGAAGAATTTTTTGAGAGTCTTAAAACTAATTTTACAAATGTAAATTAAACAATCTGAATGAGTCGAAATTCAATAAATAATTGCAACTTAAAGTATTCGTAATTGAAAAATTTCAAATTGAATTAGTTAAGGTTCTGCCGGAAACAGTATCTCTGAAAATACGTTTTCTATGATTTTGAGAATCAAAAAAATATTCCCGATGATGTAATTTTAAATTTGAAGAAATATGTTTTAAATGGAAAGATTTCAAAAATTATGGAAAAGCATTTATTTTAGCAACGTTTTTCTTCTATCGAATTCTTTCTTACTATTGCTTCTTGCCGATTGTTGAAAAATGGTGGAATATTAAAAAATCGTCGACTATTTGTTTGGAGCGAGATTCGGAGAAAACATACTCTGCAACTCTGTTTACAATTTTTAAAGTAAATTTTTCTGTGGCTAAAATAGTCACAGCAATTTTAAAAACAAATATTTTATAATAAATAACTACAGTAGAAGATTATGTACTGATTTTCTAAATTGTAGAATATTTCAATCGAAATTTTTATAAAGTTAAAAAGTAAAACTTTTCTATTTGAAACGTCAATTATTTATGAATCTCAACTCGATGTGTAACATTCAAAAGACAAACTGTACAATTCGAAACGTGAAGCATCCAAATATAAACTTTTAAAGAAATCGTATGATAGTCGACGATTTTAAATTACAGCTTAAAAGTTTTTGTCTGCAATTTACGCCAAAGTTCTATCAAATACCTTATAGATACACCTTCGGAGAATGCAGAACCAAAATCTTACATTCAACGAATCCGTGATAATATTTTAAATATTCCAAATTGCAAAATACATTCAAAGAAAGTTGATTATTTGTAACAGCTGTTGTTTCAATAAATTGATAACATCGACTGATTATTTATTATACGATTCTGAAAGGTTGTTCAATTCTCACGGAATTAAACGTGATCTACTTTTAATATTTTGCTACCAATACAATGTAGGTACACATGTCTGATTCAGAGGAGGTGAATCATACAAGAAAGTCGTGAAGAACTCATTAATTTTCAATTTGACTTATATTCTAGAAGAAAAATGAGATCCACTCTATCAACTTTAATTCTTTAGTATGCTCACTCATTATTATAAAATAATGGAAATTGTTTATTATTACCATTCATTAATAAAATTCCCTTCTAAATAGACATTGAATGAAGTTTCGTTATTTATATAAATAGAGGAAACAAATATAAATGCGTTCTGAGGTCAATAAATACAAAACCCATTAAGTGCAAATACAGAAACAAAATGTGAATCACTCTTAATTTAATTTCAAGGTGTGTTTTGTATCCCACGATCCAGTATTGAGTAATCGGCAATGAAACATGTTACGGATCGAACGATCTCAGAAAGTAACCGCGAGGTAGCAGACAGCCTATTATATTATGTATACTCAGCCGTAGGCGGTTCTTCCGCTTCCGCTATTCGAATTCATAGTCGTCCCACGGGTCCATAGAGTGGAGAGGATGGAAAGTGATCATCGATTTTTATTAACACATGCTTGATTTCAACCCTTTTCAATGCTTCTGAAGCTGTTCTAACGTAGAGACGGCATGGTGACGTCAAAGGGAGAAAAAGTTTACTTTTACTCCCTAGGTAGCAAATGTGTGACGTCCAAGGTGAATAATGAAAACTATACCTGCATTGTTTGCATTGACAGATTGGCCCATGCAGAAGTGATGAGTTAACATGAATTACAATAAATTACCGAAAATGTTTGAAAAAAAATTCCATTATATTTCTCTATTTTTATATTCCTCTATTTCAAAAGTGTCGGAAATCCATGTTAAATTGACATATTACTAAAAATTGTCAACATTTTTAAAATATTTTCAAAATTTGAATATTTGGGAATTTCATGGTGAATTTGTAAATTACTAAACATTATCAATATTTTGAAAATGTATGACTCGTGTATTTCTTAAGTCCTTATCAAAAAAGCCTCTCACAACACATACGATATTTTTTATAACAAATGCATGATTTCAGACGTTTTTTGTAACACTGGAATGATTTTTGCTAATATAAAGAAATATCAGAAACTTTTTTTCATTTTAATGTGAATTTAGGAAATTGTTTATAATTACGGAAATGTTAAAAAATTTGGAAGTTCACAAATTACCAAAAATTTAGATCATTTTGGGAATTTGGGAAAAGGGGAGGGTCTTTAAGGCCGGTTATTGATCCAAATTATTTTTGGGCAGTATCTACTAACAATAGGAAGTCAATTCCACCATAAAAAGACCCCCCACCCCATATTCTTATCGAGATAAGACTGTACCTTCACGTGACATTGAATGACCTTCACTTGACATTGAATGACCTTTACTTGACATTAAGCTCCTAAATAAACCCTAAAGGATTCAGCGTTCCCAAAACCTTATGCATGTATTTTTTTACGATTTTTTTATCGTCTTTCTTACGATTTGCCCATCAAATGACCTTTACTCTGACGTGATAGGAGTCAACGGACCTTGGATTCGAAATGAGCGATCCCAAAAACCCCCAGGATACCCGAGTCAAGTCTGGCGATCAAGCTCACATATTTTGTATTTACATACCCTGCACATAAATTAATAATAAAACCACCTCCTCCACCCTCCTCAAATGAAGGGGGGGGGGGTAAAAAGGCCGAAAAGAGTAAATAAGAATGAAGCTAGTTCATAGAGAGTTCATAGTGTACTTCATCAAGCAAATACAAGTTTGACATCTGTATACAAGCAATGAAGTTATCATTTTTTGAACGGATGGTGGGGTTGAATAGGGGGGGGGGGGCGTTTATAATGGAATTGTCTTCTAATTGTTGTAGATACTGTAGGAATTTTTTTTTGATTTTTTGGCCTGAAAATAATTTGGGTCAAAAACCGGCCTTGGAGACCCTCCCCCTCTTTTGTAAATTGATACTCACAATTTCTAAAACTTTCCACAATTTATAACATTATGAAAATGTTTAAAACTTTAAGAGAAGATTTTAAACTGTTGATAATTCTCAGTGAATTATAAATTTACCATAAATTTAGAAAATTTCTGTAATCTTCAAACTCTTTGGTAATTTATGAACTTATAAAATTACAAATTTTTTCGTAATATCCTAAATTTCCTAAATTCATATTGATATAGAAATTTTTTGGAAAATTCATCTATATGTGAACATAAATCATGCGACTCATGTATTTTTTTTGTAACAGTCGAAAAAGCCTCCTCCTCCTTGGTGTATATGTATAGAATACATCATGCCTTTGTTATAAAAAATATAGAATTTTTTCTATAAATGTAACATAAATTTCTGAGATTGAAAAAAAATTTTGGTAATTTATAAAGTTCCGAAATCGAAAAAATTTTCGTAACTATCCAAACTTCCTGAATTTATAATTCTTAAAATTTATGAATTGATCATGAAATTCGAAAATTTCTGAAACTTTGAAAATTTTTGTTAACTTATGAACTTCCAAAAATTGGAAATTTTTCGTCATTATCCAAAATTTCAAGAATGCCCTAAATATCATTCTAAAGGTAAGTCTCCAAAGTATTTTTCAAAATAATTCAGATACTTTTATAATTTTTTCCGACCTTGCTGCATAAAAGTCGCAGAATTTGAAATAAAGATTGTACTCACCACATGATTTGAAAAAATTCAAAACAATATGAATCTCAAAATTGTTGCTACAATTTATGAAGAATTGATAAACAATTATTATCTTTAAATTGTTATAATTATTTACACTTATTTCGAATCTGCGAGTTTTTAACACCAATTTTGATTCCCGGACAGAATTTAGGGCAAAAATTATAAAAACATCTTAGTAACTTGAAACAATACTATCGAGACTTATCTTCAAAAAAAGCTCGAGAACTTTAAAAATTCTTGGTTATTTGCAGTGTTATTCCAATTTGTTGAAAACATCGCAATTTGGCTTTTTTGCAAAATTTTTTCACAAAATTGACATGTTTCTAGGTTCATATTATAAAAATTAAGGCACTCTAATAACAGTTTAAAAGCCAGGCGTGTATATAATTTTCGTCGGTAGTGTAATATACTATTATCGAGTCAAGCAGGGATAAATAATAATCAGAAAGGGTGGTGGACGAGCAACGGTACCAGTCAACTGCCGATTTATCGAGGGAATCTGAAGTGGTGGAATCCGGAAAGTCAAGATCGCCGATGATATAAATTGGCTCTCCTTGCCTATGTACCACGCACGAGACATGAGAGAAGATAGTGACGTGGCGTGCGAATAATCCGACGCGGATATTCCGCACTTGTGCTAGATAAACCGGATAATGAAATCGAAATCATTGGAAATATCGCCAGTGAAATCACCTCCAAGTTAATTACTCAGAGTCGTAATTGCAATCAAAGAAAAATTTATCTCACGAATCACCGTTTATTCATGTAACATATGAAAGGCAAGTTTAATTCAGAATTTTTATACTGAGAAATATATTTATGAGATCTTGAATTATAATACTGAAATAATTTTGCAGAATTTGAGTTTCAACTTTCCATGCTTTCCAACTTTCCATGTACACATGTTTTGGGAAATTTTTTGATAAAAGTTTTTGACTTGTTTACCACCCAAACATTTGAACATATTTCGTAATGCATGGTTGTTTATAATTCATCTGTCTAGTCTGAATGTTTTTCAACTATGTATCAGGATAATTTACTGAATCAAGTTGGGAAAAGATTGTAATAATAAGGTCATAAGCTGCAAAAATATATATTTTTTAATTTCAGAAAAAGTTGGGATATTCTTCTAAAGTTAACAAAGGAAATATTTCTATAACATTTTAAAATTACCCGTGCAGAAATTGCCCAATTTGGTCCCGATTTCCGATGTGGCCCCGATCGGGTTTGCCACATTGTGGCTGTCGCATGGCTACTCTTGTGGTTCGGGTCGGAACCACATATCGAGAAAATACCAGCTGTAAATTGCAGCGCCATCTGCTGTGCCGACCGCCTGATATATCTGATGTTTTATTTTATATTTTCCACAATACGGCTCGGTTTTGAGTGTAATGTGATTTCAAAATTAATTAAAATGCCAAAAACAAAAAGTACCTTACGGGTACGGAAATATAGGTAAATTGCTGTCATTCCTTAGTGCGCAATGAGGATGAAGGTAAGTAGATTTATTAAAATCGGTCAAGCAAACCTAACCTCAAAATAAATTGAGAACAATAAGTTAAGAAAACTATATAAACATTAATTTAAAAGTAGGAACGTTAGCAGAGGTTATGTTTGTGATTTCACAAAATCTTCCTTTCGATTGTTTGGAAAAGAAGGTAACTTTGTACAAGGGTAGACAGCAAAGCCACGTGTAGCCATGTGATTCATTCGCTTAAGTTTACGTTAATTAATTATGCTAATAATTCTAGTACAACCTGCTACACGAAAATAAGTTTACAATGAACCTATGAGCAAAATAAACCTTTCAACGACAGTGAAACGTTCGTGTAAGTACGTCTTAATTGGTACTTTCTCTCTTTCAAATTTCCGACAGTGCAATCGAGAAAGTTCACTTAATTTGAACAAATTTTTGTTTTGCTTGTTGCACAAATAACGCTTGGATATTTAACCGATCCAACATTCTTCAGTATGCTATTATTGTGATAATTGAGACAATTTCTATCTACAACATTAGTGTATTGCAAAGGTACGGATAGTTGCTTTAGAATTTTCAGTGTCATAACCTCACTTTGCTAGTCTTTCTTGCATGAACAGGACTAAAAAATGCTGAACACCTGTTTAATTTATATTAAGTTGGACTGTAAAATATGAAAAATGTTCTGTTTTGATTTTCTAATATTTTTTAATACAATATAAAGTTCTCAATTTATTGTTTATTTATTACTGCAAGAAAATTTAAATAATAGTATGGCTAAACATAAAAAAATAAAAGGGCGCTGCTCTGGGCCAGATCCGACCGTCCTTATGGATACCCAGTCTGGCCCTGATCAGGCTAGGCGTTTCATTTCGAATCTGGCGCTGGAAGGATTGCCCGACTGGGCCCACATTCTGCCACATCTGGGCCCGACCCGCGCCACGCCGAAATTTCTGCACGGGTACACGCAATAAGTAAGTGTTTTTTCACGCATCGGGGTGGAAATTTTCCAAAATTAGTTTATTTTTACTCGCTGAAAATTGAGTTTAATCGCAACTTATTATGGAGAATATTTCGAAACAATGAATGAAAAACATTTTACGAATTTAGTGGCAAAGATTTCCTCCAAATTAGCAGTGTTCTCTGAAAAAATTAGAAACTTGTCCAGACTAACAGCTAATGATGGCCAAGAATTTTTTTTAACGGAAAGTATATTTTCATTTTTGAAATTGAAAATTGAATGTCAAAATTAGATGATTTTCATAAAAGAAATATTCAGAATTTCAATTATTGAATGTGGAAATTCTCAAAACTTACATTTCCAGGCTTATAGATACCTACACAATTCATGTCTATTGGCATTTCATATTAAAAATTAATGAATCTGATCATTAAAAATTTAATAAACTGAGATAGAATAAGCGTTTAGAATGGGGTAATATTTTATTTGAAGCTTTTAGAATGTACAATCAAAAATTTGGTAAATTTTGATATTAACAAATTTGAAATTCATGGATATCAGTAACTATACTAAAATAATTATTATTCAGTCGATTCTTTCAAAAATTCACAATTTCAGCTGGCACACACAAATTTTCGAAAAGCCATTTCATTTTAAGAATGGAATCATTTCAAAAATAAATATTCAAAGTGCAGTTTCTCTTAATTTTAAAATTCGTCGAACTGCATTTCGCATTCATGTACGTCAAATGAAAAAGATTTTGATTTGAAGTATTTGAATTTCCAAAACGTAGCATGATCCATTCGTATCGATTTCATCTTCGAAAATTATTTAAAAGATGTATGTTAATTAAGAAAAATTGTATTCAATACAATTGTTTCTTAAAATATAATAATAATATTCCATCTTATATTGTCAGTCAAAAATATCGAATTTCACTTAAAAATACCTTTTTTAATCAAGGTAGAACAACTTTAAAAAATCAGTGTAATCATTCTAATTTTGTAGGAAAAATGGTCAAGCCATATGCAAAATCATTCATGTGCATGTGAAAAAATATCAAATTTTGCCGGAAAATGAAATTTATAATCAATGTGGAACTGACGAAAAGTTGTGAAATAATTTCGATTTTTTAAGAAAAACGGTTGGATCTATATAAGAAATATGTCATGTTAAAATCTGAGAAAACATGAAATTTAATCTGAAAAATAAGTTTCGTAATCGAGATGGAAAACCTGTCGGAAGTTTGTATGAAAATTTCGATTTTGTAAGAAGAATTTCCGAATTCTTACTACTGTAATGAAAAAATATTAGTATTTTTTAAATAATTTTTGTTTAATAATTCTTCGTAACAGTTGTTGAAGTCGATTATCGGAATGGCCTTCATAACCTTCTTCGATTCGGCTTGTATCTCTTCAATCGATTCGAAACGATTTCCTCAACCGCTTTTTTTTCTTTTTTTTCGAGTACTGGGATTACCCAGAAGTCAGACGGTGCTAAATCAGGCGAATAGGGCGGGTGCGGCACGATATGTATAGCAGGAAAAAATTTATAGCGAACCAACGATATTTATCCTTGATTTTCCCACATAATTGGAATCAAACCAGCGTCACTGACAAAAATGTTAAAATAAGCATATTTAGCCTAATTTATTTTCAATTCGAAATTAAATTCTTCTGTCGTTAGAAGAAAGATATTAGATAGCTAAAAACAAAATGTTGGAAGTTTGATTATAACGCTAATTGAAAATTTGATAGGGGTTTAAAAATTATCACTTCTTCCCTAGTCAACGTTAAAAGTATGAAGAATAATGAAATCTAATCAAAATAAGAATAAGTGAAATTGATAACAGAATTGTTTAAAAATGTGTATACTTTTCCAAAACCTTGATTCGAAAAATGCTTTTTTCAATTATATGTCTGTTTTTTAATTTGATTTTTTATATTTTTCTGCTCGAACTATACATTCCTTCCGAACAAAAAATACTCGATTTCATCGAAAAAATAAACTTCGTACTCAAAGCAGAAAAAGTGCTGAAAAATTGTGAAATACTCCTGATATGATTCTTAACTTTCCGCAAGTGACACAATGCATTCGGAGAATTTGCCAATATTCACGAAAAAATTGCCTTTTTTGTTCGTAAAAAGTTTTTATCTTTATCGGAAATACTTCCTACTATGTACGAGGAAAAATTTACCAAAGTGTTCAAAGTGTTTAGTGCCTGGTATCCAGACTTCTCTGTCTTGAAACGGAACTATTTCAAGTTTAATTTTTGATTTTGGAAGATAGGTCAAAGTTTGAATAGGGTAGTAAACTCATAATGTATAGAAAGTTAGTTCTTAATGGGTATTAAATCACTGAGTAATTATGATTGTTAAATTTAATAAACGGTGATAAAATTCGGAAAGGATGTGAGTAAATCAAGAAGAAAGAATTATGCTCTAGTTTCCATACTGTACTGTGTCTGACATAAGAACCAGCAGACTGCCCTAATGACGACAGAAAGATTTATTAATGATAATAATATCGCCGCGTGTAAGCGTTGCTGATAGTAGACATGTGAAACGATTAGTCAGTTAATGTCAAGATATCAAGCTTTCATTAAACTAAAATAGTATGCGGAAACTATAAAGAAATATGAATTGTAGCACCTGTCTGACCGAGACGATGATTCATGGGAATGGCTCACCTATCCTCCTCCGCAATGAGCTCACATAGATATGTATAATGATAATAGTTACTATTTGTACAAAGTAAACAATGCATGTAAAATTCGGTGCTGACGCATAATAGTGTGACGTGGTTTGGACCCACGAATTTAATCGAGGGTCAATGCAAATTAGTCAGAGATTCTTTGGAATAATTAGGCATCATCTCTAATCCAAGTAGAAACACTGACATAGTTGTAGACTGTTTTTTTAACTACTTATGAACTTATTCATATTGATGGTATGATAGATCATTCCCTTCTTCAGGCTGCTTGTACGATTTTTAATAATATTATAAATATCTCTATGAAAAACGTATGATGCATTATTCTTCAATACTGTATATTTTAAATTCAAAAGATAGTAGAAACAAGTATCTGAAAGCTTTTCTTGTGTTTTAATTATGAAAAATGTTATAAGGAATAAATAATTATATTTTCCGGCAAAACAATGCGATACACGGAAAAATTATAACTAATGAAATTATTTACCTCAAAAGGAGCTACAAATTTCGTTAAAACTATGTTTTTATCAGATGCAAATAGGTTGAAAAGAAAATTAATTTTCAAAAAAATTGTTAAAATAAGAAAAATAGATAAACTTCTAACAGAACAGTTGAATTTTTAACCAAGAAGATTAATTTTTAACCCAGAAATATAACGAATTAGCGACAAAATAGTTATATTTTTAACCAAAGAGATAAAGGTTCTACTAAAATGATTAATCTTCCAGTGAAATAGGTTGATTTTCAGTTAGAAAATCTATTTATCATCAAGAAACCGAACAATTTGAAAAAAATAGTTGACTTTTCAACTAAAGAGATGAATTTTCAACTTAAATGATGAATAATTAATGAAAAAATGACTTTAAAAAATTGTCCAGTATTCTACAAAAAAGAATCATTTTTAACCAAAGCTAATGAATTTCCAACAAAAAATGTAATAGTTGATATTTGAACTAAAACAGATTTTGATTTTAAATGAAAACCAGTTAAACTCTTGAACAAGAAGAGTAATTTTGAACAAACCAATTGGGTTTCAAACGAAAAAGGAAAATGTTCAGCGAAACTGTCTTATTATCAACCTAATTGTTGACTCTCCAATCAAAAACATGGATTTTCAACCAGGAAGATTAGGTTTCTACTGGAAGACGAATCTGCAACAAAATGCGTGAATTTTAAACCGAAAATACTATTTTTTTTACTAAAATGACGCATTTCTAGCCAAACAATTAATCTTCAACAAATTAGTTAATTTCTACTCAAATGATTAATTTTTTAACGAAGTAGACGAATTTTCGATAAAGGACATGAATTTTCAATCAAATAGTTAAATTCCTAACTAAACAGCGATTATTATACATTTTCAATTTTTAAAAAACACGTTTTCCACAAAACAGTTGAATTTTCAACCAAAAAATGACTTTTTAACAAAATTGTTGAATTTTCTACAAAGCAGATAATTTTTTTTACCAAAAAAGACAAATCTTCAACAAAAGACATGAATTTCCAACTGCAAAACAAGTGTTATTAAACATATACAGTTACATTTCTAACCAAAGATCTAAATTTTGTATCAAAATAGTGAAATTTGTCAATCCAAACCGATGAATTTCCAATTAAACAAATAAATTTTTGAACAGAAATATGACCTTCAACAAAATTGTTGAATCTCCTGCAAAAGAGATTAATTTTATGCCAAAAAAGGCGATATTTTAAAAAATACATGAATTTTCAACCATATTAAAAGAAATATTAGGAATAGGGGAGAGTGGGGTATGGTGTCAGTACGGGGTATGGTGTCAGTACGGGGTACGGTGACTCTTGCTAATAATGCACGTGTTCCTTGAGTTTTATATTTTTTTTTTTTGAAATAAAATATCTTCCTTGAGTGCCAGAAAAAGCTATGTTACGCAAAAAAAATTAATATGAAAATGAACAAACACCAGCATTATTTGCAAGAGTCGCCATGCCCCGCACTGGCACCATACCCCACTTTCCCCTATAGTCAAATTTGTAACCAAAGAAATAAGATTTTCACCAAAATATGGAAGTTATCAACCTACAAAGACAAATATTTAACTAAACAGTCAAATTTTCAACCAAGATATGACTTCTAACAAAATTGTTGAATTTTCTGCAAAGTATCATATTTTTTGATGTTATGGTTTTGACCAGATAAATTGTATTAATAATTTTGATTTTGATTGTTTTTTTTTAGCACCAGACCAGGAATCTGTAAGACCTGGGCTCGGTTCCCAGCTGAGCTAGAGAGCAATTTTTTCATAATTCGGAAAATAAATCAATATTGAAAAATATTGATTTTCACCAGTAGGCAAAAAAACAATCAACATCAAAATTATTTCTGCAAATTAGATTAATTTTTCACCAAATATTTGAATTTTCAACCAAATTCACGATTTTCTAAAGAAGGGTATCAATTTCCTACCATAAGAGATGAATTTTCAAAATAACACATGCATTTTCAGCTAGAATAGATCCTTTCTGACCCAAAAATGAAAAAGTTAAATATTCAAATGATGAATTTAATTCTGAAACAAAAATTGGATAAAATATTAGAAACTCTTTGGATTACGTATGAAAATTACTCCGAATTACGAGGATTGCTTTCCATTACAAGTTAATGACTTCAATACCATAAATTACTACAAATTATCTGGATGACAAGTGGATTACCTTGGATTATTGGTGGATTTATTTAGATTATAAGTGGATTACTTAGATTAAATTAAATACTCCCAATTATTTTGATTGCAAGAAGACTACATTGGATCACCCCGGATTTCGAATTGATTACTCTCCATTACACTGTCTTACACCTAATTACTCTGATTCCCTTGGAATTCACCGGAATACCATTTTTGACAACCGAGCGGTCCCCGGACTACCAAAGTTGTTTCCCCCTCGGCCATAAATAAATTATATGTGTTAAATTGTAACTATTTACTTTATAACTTACTTACTTACTTATTTATAACTTATTTATAATTTACACAGCCATTAGAGCATTGCGATATCAGTTAAGGTGTTTCCAACGAGATAATCCCCCACTTTCGACTCTTGTGTGGGAAGAGGATTTATTTTTTTGCTTATCCATAAACAAAACCTAAGGAAAGAAGCAATTAAGCAACTATGCGGCATACGACTTTATTAAGATAACCTTTCTCTTGATAGTGTGGGAAGAGGGTGGAATTCGCGGAAATGAGGACGCAGCGCAGTGGAAATGCCGGTAATCCTAGTGAACTGATCGGGAGTTCGTGGGACTTCGTTGCTCCCTTGGCGCGATCAGACAATCGACCGGCCAACCGATCGATCGCTCGATATAGCGTGTATCATATGGAGAAGAACGAAAGAAATAAACGCGGTGTAAAGCCATGCAGAATCCGTGCGGTGATAATAAAGCGATTTCGTCATCAGAATTGTGACTGAATCCGTACTAATCAAGCTAGAGCTGCTGGTGCTTTTACATGTTGTTATTATCATTATTATTATACCATCAAGCAATTTCCATTTCGAGGTAGGCGTGACTTGCTCGGTTGGAGAATAGTAGTGTGTAGATGGGTATATAGGTGTAAGGTAGATAGGTATTTAGGTGTAAGGTATAGATGTTTTAGACTGATCTAGAATTCTCGTGTTATTTATTAAAATGACATGTTCGTTCCGCAGCACTGCTCTGAACCAGGTTGCTGATCAATCTGGCTAGCGATCACCCCAAGTGAAGAGCCTCACAAAATTGTTATGTGTGGTTCCCCACTTGGGCCCATTAGTATCCGAGGTCTTTCTTTCAGGCGTCATCTACTCTATTGTCAATCTGTTTACAAATTATTTGTCGTCACACTTTTCTCTCTTGGCATACTGCTCTAGCTTCCTTCACGTCCATGCATTTTTTTATGCAAGCTCTCGTATTTAGTTCTCAAACATCAGGTCTCTTCCGAACGACAGACCAATTGCAGACATGAGAATGACCACTGGATAAGAAATTTTTTTTCGAAATTCTCTTTTCAAAGATTTTAAGTCATTTCGGATGCTATTCCAAGGATTCTAGGGCATAAATTGTATTGAACTAAGTCCTGTCTGTAGAAGATTATAGCTTACTTCGACTTGGAAGTGGGTGAAAACCCGTGTTTGGTACTTTTTTACGGAGTGTGTCGTCGTCCCGAAATTCGGGATGTTTTTTTCAGGAGCATGGCTAGACGTCCCGAAAATTCGGGACGACTAGTCCATCCCCTTTTCCAACTCCCCCAATTTTTCGGGACGACTAGCCACAGCTATTTTTCTAATGTGAATACTAATTTTTGCCTGTTCTTCTGACGATTCAATAAAGCTAAGTAGTAGTTCGAAAGTATTTTTTGTTTTTTGTTTAGATTGAAGAATACAACTGTTTTGCAACTTTTTGTGCGTCGAGATTTTCCTTTTTGGGGATGCGCTTCGCCATTTGCAAGGGCTTTTTTCGGAGGTGGTTTCTTCTTTCCGGATGTTCATCAGGGTGGGTCGAAAATAAATACTTTTCGAATTCGAAATCGTTACAACGCGGAAAAGTAGCGTATCGGAGTGTCCAAAATTTCTTGTTTGCAGAGTTTTTAAAGGGTATTGAGTTTCATTTTTTTTACAAGACCCAGGAATCGAAATTGGATTGACAACAAATTTTCTTATTTCGGAATTTGGTATCTAACAAAATTAATTATTTTTATTCATAAGTTTAACATTTTTCGAAATCGCATGGAAAAGGAAACAATTGAGTGAAATTGCATGCACAAAAAATAATGCCTTCTTACAGTCCGAAAAAGAATTGCATCTACGCAAATCAGGTTCACAGGCAAGTTTTGAAATTCGATAAACACCGATTCAGCATTTTCCAAAGTTGTTTTTTTCTATTAAGATTCCTGGATCTTGTCGAATTTTTTTCTAGTGTATTCCCAGGCTTGAAAATTCCACACAGGCTTAAAAAATGTTAAACTTATAAATGAGAAAAATTAATTATGTTAGATTCAAAATTCCGAAATGAGAAAATTTGCTGTGATTCCAATTTCTATTCCCGGGTCTTGCAAATTTATTTCTGGTGTATTTCTATATTTTAAACACCCACAAATGCTCAGAAAAATGTTTAAAGTACAACTTATAAAAATAAGTTCATAAAATACCAAAATTTGAAAAATTCGATCTATTTCCAATTTCAATTCTTGGGTCTTGTGGATTTTTTTCTCGTGTATTTCTAGGTTTAAAAAATCCACACATGCTCACAAAAATTTTTCAACTACATGTTATGAAGATAAGTTCACAAAATGCCAAAATAAAAATTTTTTCATTTCGCTATATTGTAAATTTCAATTCCTGGGCCTTGGGGATTTTTTTAAAATGCATTTTTGTCACTAAAAAGTTTTCATGTAGCTCAAATAATTCTCCTCGTATTTGCAAACGTATTATAAAAAATGTCCGAAGACAATGGTAAATTAAATAGGAATTATCTCTCAGAAAATGATGGATAAAAGTCCGAGAAAAATTGTATTCCAATTCAACTACCCCAAGACACTTAAATACGACAAATAGTGAAATATACATTAGTGGAAATCATTCGTGTTATGAAGGTTTAAAATAGATAATTATATTGAATTTTGATTACGAACAGAAAGTCCTAGGCTGATTTGAAGCCCATATTTGGATTCGGCATGAGGAAATCTATTAGAATATATATGTAACATATGTAAAAAAATATTTGGGCGCCTATCGTATCCAATAATACAACTTTTTGTTAAAAAATGTCAAATTTAACATAGATTTTCAAGATCAAAAATATATATTTTTAGTTTCTTCGTATTTTTCCTCTATTCTCTAGTTATTCGTCTGTAAATCTGAAAAAAAATCCATCCCTCTAGGTCATCCCTGTCAAAAGTTGTACGTTTTGTCACGAACTTTTCCCCTCCAGCCCACTGTGCTTCCTTGTAAAATAAAGAAACTGTTTACATTTAACAATGTTGAATGGAATTACAATTGTTCTTTACGCTTAGTTTCTAGAATACATCCGATTCAAATGCTTTAATTTATTAAATTTTATCTGTATGGAAAAATTTCAAAACTGGAAAAGGACCAAAACGATCGTGCTCCGATGTAAACAATTTCAAATCAGCATAATTCCAAACGAGTCCAAATTCAAGAGTAACAATCGAGAAAGAAGAAACCATCAAACCATCATAGGGTAATCGGTACAATGATGAGCAATCGATACATAATGATTAACCACAATATCTAAAAAGCAAATCACTAACATTTTTGTAAAAATTCATTAAGAGTTACTTTAACTTTTCATATACGATGTATATAATTGTTTGTCAATTTTTCTCACGGATAATTATAAAAAAACAGTCAAAAAGAGCTTTCGGCTCTGGCCAATTATCATAAAACTAAGAGGATGATGACTGTGCTTCAAAATCAGTAATCAATAACCTGATGTGAACAACGAGGTGGTCAATGACCTATAGCCAATGCTAATTTGACATTATCTTAAATTTCTTGAGATATTATTTGTTTACTACTTTCAACGTCTAATTCACTATCGCAATGTTAATCTTTATACAATTTAGTACCCATCTGATGTGGTTGAGAATTTAGTTTAACGCTTGTAGTGTTTTCTAATAGTTTTCACACTGAAAAAACTCATCAAATGGCCAATCATTGTACCGATTACCCCACATATTACTACCTGTATGTTTTGTTCAATTATAACACATGGCAGCAAAAATGACCTCTTCATGAAGAATTACTCATCTGCACATTTTTTGCATTGATATCCTAGAGATTATTAGACGTTGAGTTGCGCATCGCACGAGAAAAGATACAGATGTTATATACCTAATTATTGTGTACGAGTTGTGTGGGTAATTATACGTATGTGTAAGTTGTGTATACGTAATCATGTATTATATTTATACCTACGTAGGAATTAGATGTTGTTGGAAATGTTGGTATATAGAATGTACATTGTACATGAACAAACTTGTTCGATTGTGTAAAAACGTACAACGAACGAACACAGATGAGAAACGTGTAACGGTCACTGGATGCGTGTTGCCTGGACCATTCTAATATCAAGGACTCGGGGCAATAGATGCGCGCACAAGAGGAGTAGGAGCAAATGCAGCCGACCTGTGACCCGGCACGCTGAAACCTACAGGATATCTGACTCATGACGCGCCGCGTCACCTCGCAATATCCGAGAGATGATCCTTTGCGTACTGCCTGGCCTAGCGCACTCCACAACAGGGCAGAATTATTCAAACAGGCCATGGGTACACCAACCTCACGTGTTATTTTTTTAATGTTACTCTAGCCCAGTAAAAAATCACATTCTCATCGCGCGAAGCTCGCTGTGCTCGGAAGTTTAGGCGCGCCTAGGGCGCGCGTCTGCCGAATCTCGCGGTTCGCGCTCAATAATCCATTTACCTCGCGCTACACGCTTGATGTTTCTCACACCTCTCACATTTATACCTTTTGGAATAAAAGGTGTTATCATTAAATTCTTCAATTTGGTGATTGTGAATTCTCTTTCGTTAAAGCTCCTTCAGCCTTAAAGAATACATTATCATCACGTGTCTCGCGTTTCGCACTCGATTAAATTATTTACAAGAGGCAAGATTTTCTATATTATAGCTGCGCCTCTTATCAGAAAGTAGTGAAAAGAAAATTTCTTAAATCTATTTGAGGCAAACAATTTGGGTATTAAATATTTTGGCATTTGTCGCGGAAACAGTTTATTTATTGTAACCTAAAACCTAAATTTGCTTTTCTTTTGTCAAAGTCATAGAATGAGTCTCATTTAAGCTTCTGAATCAAACAAGTAAAGTTTACGTATAAAAATAGTGAAAATAGGAAGAATTTGATCTTTGACCTCCGTCAATAGGCTCCACGTCGGTAATTGGTCCCATTGCACTATTTTTTGTCGTTACTTCAAAAAATAAGAATTTCTATCCTTATTGCCATTTTCCACGATTGAAAAAATAAGTCTTTGGCCATTTCTTCGTACCTTCTTTGACCAAAAAATGGATTCTTTTATTTTTAATAACTTTTCTTGCGATTATAACACAAACCATGCATCTTGTTAACAAATGGTCTTGAAATAAATTTGTAGACCTTTTTTAGATAAACAATGTTTCTTCTTGACATTTTATCGTATTTTGCACAGTTTATCCGAAAAATGGAATTTTTTTTGTCTCTATCATATTTTTTACGATTAAAACAAAAGCTTTGCGTTTTGAGACAAAATAGTTGCAAGCAAATCAGTCGATATTTTTGAGATAGTTTTACTGGAAAATTGAATTCGCTATTTATGAAAAAGCGTTGAGATTTGACGAAATCCGCAGCAGTCAATTTTCATATGAAAGCAGTACCTTTTTATTGAGAGGAAAATGTGAAACCCGTTTTTTCAAATTGAATTAAATTAAGCCTTTTTTACGGAAAAATTCGTCTTTTTTATTGAAAATTAATCTTCTTGGTGTAAAATGAATGTTCCTGGTATGAAATTGATCTTCTTGGTTGAAAATTTATCATTCGCTAAGAAATGAACTTTGTTCAATTTGGTTGAAAATTCAGCTATTTTGTTGAAAATCCATTTTTTCGGTAGAAAATGAATCTTTTATATCAAAAATGAATTGCTTTGGTTGATAAGTCAATCAAATTGTTGAATATTCGTATTATTTTCTTACGAATGAACCTTTTTAAATAAAAATTTGACTATTCAATTTTTTACTGAAAAAACATCTTATTAGGTTGAAAATTCAACTATGTAGTTGAAAATTCATGTATTTAATTGGAAATTCGTATCTTTTGGTAGATTGTTATATCTATGGATTTATTACTTCTTTAATATGAATTTTTCATACGCAAGATTTACGCCCCCCCCCCTCAAGCAAAAAAACAGGAGAAATCTAATTTAGAACTCTGAATTTTTTCATGCTCTGATTTCGGCACATAAAATTATTTATGAGGAAGTAGATTTCATTTCAATCTTGAATAAATTTTGTTTGAAGATTCATTTCAAGTTCTTGAGGTGTAATAATTTTTACCTCCATCTCTCGGAAGAAGTCTTTCTCATTCAAATTTTTCACAAAGGATGTTTTAAATATTAACAATTTTGTAAATGATTGATTTTTTGGATTGTTTCTTCTACCTTGAAACTTCAAACAGTACTTCAAGCATTATTTAGTTCTTACTGATTGATCAGTGCATTTCAACACGTCTTCGGCAAACTATGAAAAAACGCATAAATTAATTTCGAGAAAAGAAATAGCTTTAGATTGCAATATAAATCTTTTTCTAAATTGAATTAATTGTCTGATTTTCCTGTTGATCATTTCCCTTCCACTGAACTTCCAGGAACAGCAAATTTCCCCTGATTACGTCCTAATACGGATGAATTGGAATAAATAGGGACCAGCGTTGCATAAACTAACTTTCAAGGTCAGATTGAAGCACTTTCGATATGAAACGTGGAGAACGCAACATGTGACCGTTGCACCGGCTCTTTAAAAGGCGCGCTTCGTTGTTTGTACATCGGAACAGTATAGGCAAGAATGAGAAGGAGAGAAAGAGGGACCCAGTTCTCAACTATTAATGCGCAATTACTGGAAAACAATGTGATTACGGCTTGTTTAAGTGGTTACGCGATACCGCCGCCCCCACCTTTGTCACTCTTGCTCTATCGCTCTTGGCTGCCTCCCAGTCGGCACACCGAATCGCTTCCTCTCTCGCGACCGGTGCAAAGTGGGAAAAAATGAATTTTTTTGCTCGAAATAACGTACAGCCCACAAATATTGACCGATCTGGACGCCAGAAAATTCAGAAAAAGCTGATTAAGTTTTAAAGAATGGTGTCCAGAATGATTTCTTCTTTATTTTTTCAGTTTTTTAAAATAAATAAACAAATATGACGAAAAAATGGCAATTTTTTTATTTGACATTCCTGGTGTTCGTCAATAATAGAAAAATTGTTGTAATCGACTAAGTCTAATAGATTTACATTACGTAAAGATATTTCATTATAATAGATTAAAAAATAATAATAATAAAAATAATAAGATATATTGGAAAAAATTTGGATGGAAACAATGTAATAATAAAGAAAATTTCTCGTCATATTATTTTTCTTAATATAAACGAATTTAACACACAAATGCATCATTTAGGAATTTGGCAACAGAAAAATTCCTTTTTTTTTTAATGTCAGTCCTGTTAATTGAGAACTTCACGATAATCTTAGCAAGATTCCTAATTATTTCATAATTTTTAATATTTTTTGAACGAATTTCATTTGAAAATGCATTATTCAGGCATTCGCGATGGAAAAATTCGTTTTTCCATGCCAATTCTTCTAACTGGGAAGTCGATGATAATTTCATCAACACTCATACTTAGATAATAAATTTTCTGTCTGTTTCAAACAAATTCAATAGATGTCAGTCCTTTTAATTGGAAACTTCATGATAATTCCGGCAAAACTCATAATTTGTTAATTAATTTTATGTTTTTTTAAAACAAATTTGGTTAAAAAATGGACTATTTGGGCATTTGTCGACGAAATTTTTTTCCAATGTCAGTTCATTCGACTGGGAATTCTATGATGATTTCATCAACACTCATACTTAGTTGATGAATTGCCTGATATTTTTAAACAAATTTAATAAAAATGCATTATTCGGACCTCATTAACAAATTGAAGTAATAAGAAACTAAAGCTGAAAGGATTGAGAAAAAAACTTGTTTCTCAAAAAAATTCCGAATGACGCATTTGTTTATTTTTGTTTGAAGTAGACATGAAATTATTGAACATATTATAAATTTCCCTGGAATTATTGTGAAGTTCCCAATTAAAAGGATGGACATTGAAGAAACAGCTGTTTCGTTCGACAAATAGCCAAATAATGCGTTTGTTAATATGATTTGCTGAAAAAATCGTTGAAGTTATCAACTAATTATGAATGTTGCTGAAACTATCATGAAGATCCCAATTAGAAGAAGTGACGTAAAAAAACCGAATTTTTCCGTCGACAGAAGTCCCTATTCATAAATGTTTGCTGAAGTTATTATAAACTTCCCAACTAGCAGGACCTGTTTGACAAAATCCTAAGATTAATCCACAAATTGTGAATTTTCCTCCAATTTTCATTAGATTCCCAATTTAAAAAACCTGTCATGAAAAAAAAAATCGTTTGTCAAATGTTTATAATATTATTAAGAATAATATTCAGAAAAATTTTCTTCATTATAATTTTGTTAACATCCAAATTTCTTGTAATACTTTAAAAAACCTAAAATTATTCAACATCATAGAAAACACGTTTTCAACCAATGATTTGTTTATAAAATTTTGTTTTTTTATTTTATTTGATGTGATATTTTTATCTAATGCAAATTTATAAGACGTAGAATATGAAAATAATTATCTTATTATTGATGAGCAGCGGGGACTTCAAATAGAAAAAATTGCCATTTTTTCGTCACATTAATTTTTTTTTAAAAAGTTGAGAAATTAAATAAAAAATCAGGCTCGAAAACTTTCTCTAAAATGTTATCAGCTTTTTCCTGGGATTTTTTTTCCAATGTGTCAATATTTGTTGGCTGTACGTTATTTTGAACCAAGGAAGTCATTTTTTTGCACAGTGCGGTACGGTACACTGTAATTTCACGGCCGCGATTTCGTCTGAATATCGATTGCACCACACCGAAATCGAAAGCGAATTTACATACACGATATAAATCGATGGCTTATTCAAAGCCTTTGGGCGATGAAAATCGATCCAATTCGAGTGTACCTAATCCCTTCTGCTTTCTGCACCCGCATCATAAAGAATTTCTCCATAATGTATTATTCATGAACTAAATTTGGGACATGCTTAATATTTATAAATATGTATCACATCACGAACAAATTCTTTCTATTGATATGAATCAGTGAAATCTTACTGGATGATATATAATCCAGGCATCTGGTAGTTTTTTGTGGCTTCAACTAGGTTTTTTGACCAAACGGTTTAGGGAGCGTCCTCATATTATGTGTCACTCTGAAGCTAGGGGTGGGGCTCCCCTAACGTCACAAAGTGTCACGAAGGAGGGGGGTTGCAAAGGTTTCTTAACGCACGACACTTCTCTGAAAAAATCAAATTTAAATATGTGTTGACAAAAAAATATATTCTCAGCAAGCAGAGAAGAGTCTGTAACCAAGAAAAATAACTTTTCCACCATAAAATATGAATTTTCAATTTAAGAGGGCGTATTTCCAACAAAAGAGTTAAATGTTCGACCAAAAAAGATAGCTTCAACAACATAGTTGAATTTTAACAAAGCAAATGAATGTTCAACAAAATAATTTATTTTTGAAGCATATAGCTAAATTTTTAAACTACAGAAATACATTTTCAATGAAGAAGATCAATTGTCTACCCGGAGAAAAGTTTAAGAAAAAGCACACCAATATTTTTAACCAAATAGTGGAATCGACAACTGAAAATGTACTTTTCCAACCAAAAATGGAATACTTTTTTAACGAAAATAAGAACGAATTATCGAGCAGTTGAATTTAATGAAGAAAGACAAATTTTCAACTAAATAGTTGAATCCGGAACCACATTGATGAATTTTTAACAAACGAGAATAATTTTCTACCCAGATAGACGAATTTTCATATGAATAGTTAAGAAGAGTTTTCAACGAGAAAGTTAATTTTCCAGCAGGAGAGATGAAATTTCAACTAAAAGGTATGTATATTCAACGAATGATAGAATCGTTGAATTTTAAATTTGAAAACTAGTTTTCAACAAACAAAAAACGCTTTTTTTACCCTGTTGAATTGAACAAAAAAAGACTAATTTTGAACAAAATAGTTGAATCGTCAAAAAAAATCATAGATTTTAAAAAAACATGATAAATTTTTCAACCAGATAGGGTAATAAATTACCCAAATAGGAAATACAAAGAAATGTGGCTTTTTACAAATAAGTTGAACTTTGAACCAAATAGTTGATTTATCCACAACAAAAAAATGAATTCTCAACGATACCTTTAATAGTTGATATTTCAATAGCAAAAAATTTCAATTTTAAATCAAAAGCAGTGGAATTCATCTAAATAAGACAAATTTTCCACATAATAATTCAACTGTCCACCGTAATATTCAAATTTTAAACTCAAAAAGACGATTTTTTAAAAGAATACGTACATTTCCTACCAACAAAATGAACGTTCGACCAAAACCTTCAATCTTCAACCCCCCAAAAAATGAATTCTTAACAAAGTAGTTCAAATTTTAGCTAATTAGTTGAATTTTCAATATAAATATTAATTCCCAAAGAAGAATATATTAGAAGATATTTCAGCCAAGAAAACATTTAATTTTCAAATCAAAAATAGTTTAATTCAACCAAAGAAGACGATTTTTCAATAAAATACGTACATTTTCAATGAAAAAATGAATTTTCGACTAGAATCTGTAATCTTAAACACCCAAAAAAATGAATTCTCAACAAAGTAATTCAAATTTTAGCCAATTAGTTGAATTTCCAGTAAAAATATTGATTTTCAAAGAAAAATATATTAAAAGATACTTCAACCAAGGAAACATTTAACTTTTGAATAAAAAAAAAGTTATATCCAACCAAAGAAGACGAATTTTCAACAAAATAGTTCAATCCTCAACTAAGGCAGATTAATATTTAATCGTGTATTTGAAACCAGAAAGAATAAATTCTTAATCAAAAAGGTTACTTTTCTACCAAGAATAAAAATTATAAAAAAATACATGAATTTTCCACCAAAGAAGATCAATTTCGATTTGAAATATCCATTTTAAACCGAAAATGGAATTGTTACATTTTCAGTGAGAATAATTAATTCTTCATTAAAAAAGAAAAGAAAATCTTAGCAAATTATTTGAATTTTTGACGAAAGAGATGAATTTTCATATGAAATGACTCTTATTTAAAGGAAACAAAATTTTAGAGAAAAGATTTCAACATTCAATTAGAAAGTTGAGATTTTTATTTAAACGTTAATTTTTTAACCAAGAAGATTATTTTCTCACAGACAGATGGATTATTGATAAATTATATAAATTTTCATTCAAGTACTTGAATTTTCAACTGAAACAAAATAATCTTTTAATAAAAAATGAAATAGTTGAATGCAGTAAAGAAAATTAATTTTCATCCGAAAGTGAAACGAATTTTCAACGAAATACTTGAATTTTCTACTAAGTAGTAGAATTTTTAACTAGAGGAGAATTATCCTGAGATAAAAATATAATGATAGATTTTTGTAAAAAAAAATTAACTTTTCACCAATAATAGTTAAATTTTCTTATTAGGTTCTATTATTTGGAATCAAATTCAAGCGCCAAAATGAGAAAAAGAGGAAGTTTCTCAAATGAAAAAAATGTAAGAAGTTTCATTAAAAGTATTCTTATACCAGTATGAAATATTTTCAATTCATAATTCATTGCTCGATTGACCATTATATAAAATTAAATTTATATTTTGTTTATATAGCGTTCGGATAGCATATGCCAAGAGATTTGGGGAAAATGAGCAAAGAATTTGGTTGGGACAACCAAATATTTCATTGTCCATATAATAAGCCAGTTCGATCGTATGAGCCACAAAAATTTTGTTGATTTAACCATATCGTTCTATTCCCAGTGAATAATTAGTTTTTCAAATAGATTAGTACGCATTTTGGATCACACTTTTTTCATCATTGACTGAAAAATCTTCCTTGGTGAAAATTCGTACTTTGGATTTAGAAATTCAACTCTTTTTGTAGAAATTTCATTTGTTTTGGTTAAAAATACACTTTTTTGGTTGAAAGTAAATCAGCTTTGGCTGAAGATTCAAGTATTGGATTGAAAATGTATCTTTTTTGTTTTTGCATTCGACTATTTTTAATTTTAAATAAAAATATATACTTGCTTACAATATCAACTATTACATATGTCGGTGAGAATTCATCTTTTCTGATTGATAATTCAACTACTTGTTTAAAAATTAAATGGCTTTGTTAATTTGTAAAGAATAGTAAGATTTGACAAAACCCCTTTCCCCCAAATCGTCTTACGTTATTTTTGGAGGAATCGTAAATAAATTCACTAAAAAAATTGAGAAAAAAACTTCGCATGATTTACGCACTGCCCCAAATCATCAAAAAAATGAAACTTTCGAACGGAATCAAGTAGCACAAGAGACCTTTTACACCTAATTTATTAACGACTGTAAAATGCACATGATGGGAAAATGAATCATGAATTACCGCTAGTTATAAAATGAAATAAAACCCCAATCATGTTGCAATCTGATCTAAAGTGTGAGTTACTCGATTCAAAGTATACTTTTATTCAATTTTTAGCTGCATATAAATATGAAAGACTGGAGAAACCTTCTAAGTGTCTATTAACTTCGATTCTGGGGGCGTCAAAACATCTCTAGAGTCTGGTTGACTTCGATGCTCCGTAAGATAATGCTTGCAATCGATTTCACGTTTCGTGACTCTCTATAGAATCTTAGATGTATAAGAACATGGAAAATATCTGAGAGGCGATATCAATGATTTCACTATTTGAAAGTTTAGATGATTCAAAGCTCCAATCTAAGATTAAAATTGATATAGGGGAAACCAACCTGCATCAGATAGGAACAAATTCAACAGCTTCTAACTGCATTAGTTTCAAAAAATAAATAGAGATTTTCGTTTTTGAATAAAGCTTCCAAATATTAAGTCAACATTCAAATCAATTAAATTATTCTTCATTAAGAGTTACATCTAGTGGCTTTGATAATAAGTTTTTTGACTCACACCATAGAAATTAAATATTTTACATCAAACATATGTTTCAAATATCTATCAAATGTTGAAATCCCTGATGAGGCGGCTGAAACTTTAGACATGGGTAACAAATACAGCGTTCCTTCAAATGTAAATAAAATTTCTATCAACAGTTCGGTTACAAATATTGATGATTCTATGAAGAATATCGAAAAAGAAAATTTGTAATTTATTATCCAAAAAACTGTTACTCAACTAGTTTCAAATCATAACAATATTAATAAATTAGAAAATTTCGGAAAATCTGTGAAATAAATTGAAAATTTTCAAAAGGAACATAAAGATTTTATATTTGTAAAAGCCGGTAAGGGCAATTCAACTGTTGTTGCAGCTAATAGAGATGATAATAACGAAATAGTAGAAAACATTCTTAAGAATGATATTCTGTGTAGAAGCGTAAAAACTAGTATGGTTCCAACAATTGAAAATAAATGTAATGATGTAGCTATTGGATGAAGAAACCAAAGAATAATTAATGATTATTGTGCATACCGTTTGAAAACTCACAGTAGTGCATTATAGCAAAATCGAATGCCCTCCCGACGGTTCACAAACCAAATTCAACTTGGATACCGATCATTACCACAGTTGGTTCCCCTACTTACAATTGATCTAAATATATTTCAAATATTTTGAAACCATTTTCTATAAACACGAGTTCATTTATAAAAAGTAGTTAGCAACCTAAAGATATTATAAAAAACATTAATGTTCCTAAAACCCATTCAATAGTTTTCTTATATGTGTCGTTGTTTGATAGCATACCACTGAATCTTGCTTTAGATTGCGTTGAACGAAAACTTATTTTAAAACATAGCTTAACAAAAATGATGTTTTTTCTTCCAATGAGACATATTTGTCCCATGTTGTCCCATAGGTTCTCTTTCATCCCGAGTAGCTTCTGATTTAGTTTTACAAGATGTTGAAAAATTAGCTCTTGATTTATTAGAATTCATACCTATTCTTTATAAAAATACGTGGACAATATACTTGCAATTTTTCCTTCTGACAAAATCGATGTTTGTCTATTGTGTTCGATAGTATACGAGATTTCATTGAATTGACCCATGAACGTGATTGGTAATTTTAAGAACTACCTCGATTCACGAATAATCAAAACTACAAATGGTAATTTACTAACAAACTGGTACAAACAACCTTCTTGGTCTAGAAGGTATCTCAATTACAATCCGCATCACTTATTTTGTCATGATTCATAAACAAATTTCGTGTTATTTCTGTTTTTTTTTTAATAGTATTTTGTGTACAATTTCGAAGATTCAACATTGATCCCAAAGAGTTTAATATATATGTATTATGAATTGAGTATTATTTTCTTTTACAATTATGTGTTCCTAAGCTTTTAATTATAGAAGAAACTAATTTGAAAAAACGCGAAAAAAAACCAAACAATCTCTGCAAACCAACTTCATGCTGCAAAAATAATGTATTAGCTTCTAACACTTCTATAATATTGTTATTATGAATAATATTAATATCCTGATGATAAAAATTATTTTTGGCCAGTTATTTGAAATATCTCGTGTATTGTGTACTTTTCATATTAAAATAGTAAAAATAAAGCTTAAAACTGTAGAAAAAGCAAGAGTAGTGGTAAAATAAGACACGCGCCTGAGTGGACGTCACCAATCAATGTCCAGATGCGAAGCGATTATGTCGTCCATCCTGGATACAAGAAGTGGGGTCCATTCAATTGGTGGCGTGCGGATAAATTAATTAGTGTAATTAGTATATAAATCTATAGGGGAATGTCGACGATCTGTATGCAATATGTGAGTGTGTGTGACGTTTCCACTCCGAGTGAGTGACTGAACGGTTCAGTGTCCACTTGTTGGCAAAAGTGGTCAAGAAATAGAGAAAAGAATGAATTTAATGAAATGTCATTAAGTCGAGCAAATCGCCTGCTATGTACAATTCATTTTCTCCTTGCGAGCAAAGAACATTCTAAGGATTCATGCCATTCTTCGTATATTTTTTCAAAAAATATTAACTTTTTAGACCTCTCTTAGAAACTTTCTTTAAAAGTTTCTTCTTTCTTCAAAAGAATTAAATTCAATACTAAGATTCAATATGTGAAGCTCATATTTATTTGAATACAGAAAAGAAGAAAATCTTCAAACTAATTAGTAGATCAGAGTAAACCCCGGGATATCAAAACGGTTCATAAAATTCTGATTATCGACTTTAGGTAAACATGATCCACTTTTACGGATCCATAATTAATTTTCATACAACATCCATATCTGTTGAGTATGATTCCTCATACTTCATATTGGAAATTGTAGGTTAGTCATGACCAACATGAAATTTATAAATCTAGAAATGTTTTAGAAAAGTTCAAGTTTCAGGAAATGAAACAAATTCCACTTTTCATACTCGTATATTAGGCTATACATTTAAATGACTCTGTAAAAAAAATTTGCTTCTTTCAAAATTGTTTCTTAAGATTTGTTTAGTTTCTATTCCCACTTCTGGAAGGGTTTCAAGTTCCTGGGATAAACAGAAAATGTTTTAGAAAACATCGAATTTTCAAAAAATAGTTGAATTTGCAAGTAAAAGGGATCAAATTTCCACCAAAAATGGAATTATCAAATTTTAAATTAAAAAACTTCATCTTCAACTAAAAAAACTAATTTTCAACAAAAATGTTCAATTTTCATCGACAGATATAAATTTTCAACTAAAATGATAAATTTTCTACTAGAATAATTACATTTTTCTGTTTGAAAAAAATAACTTCTAACAGACAAAAAATTCAACAAAATAGTTACATTTTCAACCAGGAAGTTAGATTGTCAACCAATAAGATTACTTTTTGACCAAAAGGACGATTTTGCAATGTAATACATGGATTTTCAACCAAATGGTTAGATTTTCATCTATAAAAATGAATTTCCAACCAAGTAGTTGAATTTTAAAGTAAAAAAGATAAATTTTCAACCAAAAATGGAAAGTTAAAAAAGTGATGTTTAACCAGAAGAAAAGCAAATTTTCTAAAAAATGGTTAAATATTCGACGTGAGAGATGAACTTTTAACGAAAATGGTGGATGTTTGATGAAAAAAAAGTAATTTTCAATGAAGTAGTGAAGATTTCAACCAAGTAGTTGAATTTTTAGCCATAACAGATCAAATTTCAACCAAACATGTAGTATGTGAATTTTCAGTTAGAAAAATTAAAGAATGTGTGTTTTTGGTATCTAAGATAATAAATATGGCTGAAACTAATACCTTAAACATGCAATACTATCAAATGTTTAACAATAAATTCTAGAAGCCTCCAGAAATTTAATTTTAAAGATTATTCTCCAACCAGAAAAGAAAAGATATTTCAACAAAATAGTTAACTTTTCAACCCAAGACATGAATTTTCAATTAATATCATGACTTCCGAACGAAAAATATTATACTTGATATTTTAACCAAAGAACATTTTCATCTTAAATCAAAGATAGATGAATTTAAACTTAACAGACGAATTTTCAGCAAAATAAGTGAATGTTTAACCGAAATAGATTTATTTTCAAACATAAAACTTCTACCAATGAAAGATGAATTTTTAAACCAAAAATACGAATTTTCTATAAAACAGTTGAATTTTTGACGCGTAAATGTAAATTTTCTTGAGAAAAAAGTTAATTTTCAAGCAGATAGTTGAATTTTCTACCGAAATAGTTTGTTTTAATTCAAAAATATAAATTTCATGAAAAAACGAATTTTCAAATTTGAAAATTATAAATAAAACATGTTTTTCAAGAAAAGTAGTGCGACTAAAAATTATTGACGGGGCTTTTTTGTAGTAATTTTTACACTGCCAAAAAGAAGAATTTTGAACAAGAAACTTATCTGTTCAAGCCAAAAGGATAATTCCTAATAAGATTGTTTAATATTCAACAAAGCAGATAAATTTTTTAACAAATAGGTGAATTTTCAACCAATAACACATTTAAAAAAAAAAATTATTTTTCTACGGCAAAAGACGAATATCCGATCAAATAGTTTCATTTCCATCTGCAAAAGATACATTTTGAATGAAAAATAAAATTTTTACATTTTTAAGTATAGAAATAAATTTTGTAATGCATGAATTTTCATCCAAATAGTTAAATTTTCAACAAAATAGTCAAGTTTTCAATCGAAATGATAGATTTTCAATCCAAAAAGATACATTTTCAACTCAAACTGGAAAAGTTCAATCTTCAGTTGACAAAATCATTGTTCTACCTAAAAACACAAATTTTCAACCAAAGGAATAAATGTTCTACCGAATTAGTTGAGTTTTCGACAAAAAACATGATTCTTCAACAAAGAAGATCCATTTTCTAACGAAATAGGCAGATAAAAAAACACATTACAAAAATAGAATATTTAAGTTCACAGTTTAATCACATTTAATAGAAAAAGAACAACATATTTTCGACAAAATAGTAGGAAATTATTTGAATTACCTATATGTGCAATACTTTGAATCACCGGGATGACTCTGGATTACAAGTTAATCACTTGGATTATCTGAATTACTTTCAATCACATGGATTGACTGGAATTAAAGGTGAGTTAACCTGCAATACAAGTGTATCACTTGGACTACCGAAATTACTCCGAATGATGTGGATTACAAGTGTATTACTCTGGATTACTCTGGATTACTCTGGATTGCTTGAATCACAAGTGGATTTCTTTGGCTTCAAACTAGATTACTTGGAATATATCAATTATTCCAACCTGGCTGGTTAAACCCTTGGTTGCTATTCATAAGAATTCATGTCAAGAAATTCCCGTGAGGAAATTTTGATCGGGATTTGGAAGGGTCCCTGCTAGTTTTCCATCTTTCTAATCAGGCGCTGATGGGAAGATATAGAGGGGGCCAGACTAGTTCTGTAACGCTGTTTTGGCCAAGCTCTAGACCCTCTCTGGTTTCCACTACGTTTGGGATTCAGCCTTGATATAAATATATGTAACAAATAATTTCAAATATTTATATTTTTCGATTGAAAATCGTTTTTTCCGTATATATGTATCACACAATATCTGAATATTTGACAATTGATTATTTCCATTATTTTTCACCTAACTGGATGCACATCCTCTTTCTGGGATCCTCACGAAAACATACTGGTCTAATTGTTCTAGTGAGATTCTGAACAATGCCATTATTGGAATGGGGACAAATATGGGGCTATTTCTGCAATTGTAGATCTTGAGAATTGGATTATTCGGATGCGTAATTTACTGATCAAATACAAAATCCTAAATCTGCATAAAAGCCTTGTATCATTTCGATCCAATTGCGGCATCAAGTTGATCAACTGGCATTTACTGCGGTATTATGTAAAGGAAAATCGTTTTGGTTCAAGCAATAAATATGTACGAGAAAAATCCAGATTTTTCTGAAGATCATTAATGTCCATTGAGACGTTTAGTCGCGTACGTACTTAGAACGATTTGAGTAAATCACGAAGCGTCCCGCAATAATTCAAGATAATACCGGTAATCTCCTTTTCTTGCGTATTGTTCAATCTGCTTCTGCGACTGCAATGATTGCGCAAAAAATTCTAACAGCTGTCCACCTACGGCAGCTCGTAAAGCGGACGGTTGAGTATGAGTACATAAAAGGGACCTGACTTTCCTTACTGTAAGAAAAACCTGCTCCAGATACCCGCCATTGCGTGCGTTCGAAATGCGTCTCCGACGTAAACGGAGTAAGGATCCTGGAAAAAAGGAGTGCCGTGTTCTATGTAAGCGGAAATAAATCAGCACGGCGCTTCTGCTCTTATCCACAAGCTGGGAAACAAAGTGGATTCGCGGCATGCAGTCTGCAACAATTCTAGCCCATAAAAATGTCTTTCTTTCAACAAAAAAGAAATATTTCAAAAATGTCTGTTGCAATTTATTCTTCTTATGAGAAAATACTCTTACTAAGAAAAATATCAAAATTGAAATATATATTTAACCACCCCGCATCCTTTTTCATTTTGTACTTTGTTTTTCTACAAACATCAAATTTTTCTGTAAATCTCTATAACTTTTGATCTAATTGAGATATTTATTATTTTCTTTTGGCTTTTGATAGCGCTCATTGCCTTCCTTTGAATACTACCAAAAAATATTGAAATGGAAGATATCTTGTGAGTCTATGAAAAATTGAACAAGGAAAAACTTCAAAAATTCCTTTTTTAGGAAAAACTCTGCCAGCCTTAACAAATGGTTTAGCCTGCATAAAATTCATAGAATGCATTCTATTGGCAGAAACTTTGCAAAAATATTCAGAAGAATGCAGAGAATCATTTTTATTTTATTTTTTTCAAATTTTGAAAACAAACAATAAAATATTTTTTGGAAAATCCCAACTGTTTCATTTTCCCACTATTTTTGTAAAATTTCTGCTCATAGGAGAAAGGCATCCTATTAGCTTTATTCGGGCTAAGCCATTTTTGAGGCCGGGGACATATTTTCCCCTGAATATACAATTTCTGAATTTTTCTCATAAATGATGTGAGATATGGCAAGGTGACGAGAAGTATTTTTCTCAGGAATTTCTTAGACGTGCAAACCTTTATCTCAATTTTTTGGTGTCTGTCGTTGTTTCAGAGAAAAAGAAGAAAATTCGATTGTATGATGAGAAAAATTCTCCTTGCCACAATCGACTTTCAATATTTACACAGAAACCGCCGCTATTTGTTCATTCTTAACCTTTTTTATATATTTTTCATGGAATCCAGAAGAAGACAATAAGCTCTATCAAAATCAAGAAGAGAACGATAAATATCTTAATTGGGTCGAAATTTTATAGAGAATTACAGAAAAATCTGGTGTTCATTGAAAAACAAAGCACAAAATTTAAATACGCATAACTTCGTGGATTTCTTCTTCTCCTAATCGAAAAAAAATGTAGAGCCTAATTTCCTCTAAAAAACCACATATTTGGTCCCCCAGAGATTCTGTAGCTTTGAATATAGAACCTGCCTGATTCAAAATCGATTTGTTCTAATGTTCTTGAACATTTTTGTAATAGTATCATTCCGAATTTTACGAAAATGGGGTACTATTTCAAAAATTTACCTACCCAAAAAATCGAATTTTTTTTATCTAAATCAAATTTGGGCAAAGTATTATGCTGATAGATAAAAGCTTAAGGGGGAGTTTTTCTGTGACTTGAATAACTATTCACCGAGGAAGAGGTGAAAATGTTTGAATTTTTGTGGATATTGTCTGTTACGGCGATTTTAAATTCTTCTAATAGCAAGAGGAAGAACCTCCTGCCAATAGTTTTTTGACAGGCTTTTCACGCTGTTCCTTTAAACGACAAACTTGTTTTGAAAAAATTGATATTTCATTTTCAAAAATAAAATTCAAAAAGAAATTAGTATTTTTCGAAAAAAGCTATATTTTTATCTCAGAAAAAAGCTATATATTTTATTTCAGAAATAAGTTTAGGTTTTTCTGTTGAAGAACTTTGATTTGAAAAAGTGAGATTTTCATGGTTCATTTATGAAAATAATTGTTGATTGCTTTTCAGTTTACGGCTTTTCCATTTATCATAGGCATTTTTTTAAAATAAATATTTTACCTTTGGAAATTAAGTTGAAAAATAAATATGGATTTTCTCATAGAAGGATGCTTTTTTGAAATTTGATTTAGTCTAAAAATAAAGCTAGAGTCTTTCAATAATCTTGTAATTAGACTGATTAGAGAGTAAATTTAGTTTTCTATTGGTCAAAATAATCATGTAGAAGATCGGTGCGTGTGCATTACCGTCACTGGGTATACAGGGCACGTAAAACTACTATTTTCTTCGATAAAAAATCAATTTTTACTTTTCAATCACAAAGTGCTCAAAAAAAGAAGCCCAAGCTTTCTTTGTAGTTTAAGGTCAACATTTTTTTCAAATACATACATCAAATGAAAATCGCGTGTAAAAAGACCTATAGCAATTGTTCTGACAATGAATGAGTTTGATAATTTGAAAGTAAACTCATTTAAAACTCATTGTCAGAGCATTGAAAATTAATTAATTTTGAATTGTCACTGCTGTAAGCTAAGCAATATCTCTATAGTCTTAAAAATTCGACCAATAAAAATTCAAGGCCTTCAGACCTGTGAATTCAACATTTTTCATTTCTTTCGTTTATCCTTTCGTGAATCGTTTTATTTTCAGTAAAAGAGATCACTAGGTTTAAAAAAAAAATTTCAATTGCTTTTCCCGTTTTCATTTTTACTGTAAATGGATTGTTTCACTACGCCCTACAAACATATTTTAGCTAAAATTAAAATGAACTGAGCGATTTTTTGCAAAAACGTGCTAGAGTGACCCTCACACATTCTGCTTTCAATTCTATTAAAATACATGGGAAATTTTGACACTAAAGGAACAATTTGTGCTGAAGGCATTCTCGCAGAAAAATAAAAATTTTTTTAGACTACCTCATTCTACACTTCCAAAAACAAAATGTTGAGGAGTAAAAAATTTTAATGAGAAATCTTCCTAATTATAAAGTTCAATTAGAAGCGTACAAAACTGAACCGTTCTAAATTATATCAACCCAATTCAACATGTCTCAATGGAACATTGAAAATAACTATTTAATACTGATGTATATTTGGAATTTAACTATGCATTTCACTATATAATATATGTGAATTCAAATTGAAAGTCTGCACATTTGAAGACTTTCTGAAAAGCTGTAATAAATATGCACATTTTGAACGTGGCTGACCAATTAACACGTTACAAAGTAACCGAATTGGTGCCTCAAAAAATTGTCAAAGTAGGCGCTGCGCACTTATAAAAAAGGTTTCTTGGACTTTAAAAACGTTATTTAATTTGTTCAAACCACTTCTTCCATACTTTCTCATCCCTCACTTCACCCTTTGGCCCCTTACACCACCTCTCTTCCCGACTACTATCTCCTCTTTTCTCTTCCACAAATAACACTCTTCTTCTCCTACTTGCCTTCTCCAGGACTCACTTCCCGATCCCTGCTATCATAAATTATTTCTTATTTCTACTTCTCTTCACTTACAATTACTTTCCCTGCTTTCCCTCCATAATTTTTTCACACTTCTCTCAACTTTCCCAACCCACGTTCCTCATCATTCCCTCACTTATCATTTCCCATCATCTCCTCAACCTTAATTTCTCGTCAGTTCCTCTACTTTCTCACCCCTTATTTCCCTTTACTTCCCCTAAATCCCCTTCCCTCATTTACCGTCTTTCCCTACTAACCCCACATTATCACCCCTCATCAACTCTCATTCCTCCGCCCATAATTTTTCCTCGCATCTCTTACTTTCCCTCCTATACTTAATATCACTTCCCTTATATCCCGTCACATCTTTTCCTCTCACTCCACCACCCTCATTTCCTCTACTTCCAATCATTTCTCCTTCTCTGCCCTCCATTTCCCTCCTTGAAAAAATGTACGACAGACGGAAGGGCACCTTACCGAAACTATATGGACTTTTGCCCGGGGCTACGAAAATACTAAAAATGAAACCATGCAAGAATTAGTTCTCAAAGAAATAATTATTTCAGGGAAAAAAATATTTCGATTAAACTTTGTAAACTCATTTTGAATCAAAAAGCATTTAGTATTGAGGGATTCAAATGCTACTAATGCAATTATAATTATAGCATATTTGTGTATTAATTATTGCTTCCTCATTGTAATGACCTAAATTTCCAAATATAATTTTCTGACATATTTTGATATTCGACCTCAGGAGCTCAAAAATGAAGTTTTTGGCAAATTTCCGTGTGTGCATGTGTGTGTGTAACTTTCTTCTGTTCACCATATCTCGAAAAGTAAAAGAGCTATGATCATGAAATTTGGATGAAGTGTAGCTCGGAATGATATCCAGTTTTAGGATAGGATAGGATTTTGGGCTAGATAGACCATTTACAAATAGTTTTTTCTTGTGTTTAGAGATTTAAAAAGAAAATTTTTAACGAATTCATATCAGAAAATCTTTATAGATATTCAAAATATGTAGAACAAGACGATATCTAGCGTATTTGTTCGCGTCTCTGAAACGTATCGATCGACTTACTGTTGAAGCTTTTTTGACATACCAGTACTGATTTATAAAGTTTCAAAGAATGGTCTATTCTGTTTATATGAAAAAAACTCTTTTGATATTCAAAATGCAATATTATATTTAGTCTATTTGTTCGCGTCTTCTAGGCGCATTGATTGACATATGATAAACCTTTTATGACCCAACATTACCTATTGACAAATTTGAAAAAAATGGTTTATTCTGTTTATATGAGAAAATATTTTTTGATATAAAAAATACGACGTATATTACATGTAAAGTATTTGTTCGCATCTTTGAGCAGCGTCGAATGACCCATTAATGCACTTTTCATGACCCACCAGTACCGATTAATGAACTTTAAAAAAATGGCTTATTCTGATTATGTGATAAAAAGTTTTTTGATATTCAATAAACGACAATATTACATGTAGAGTTTTTGTTCACGTCCTTGAGACGCATCGATTGACCTATTGGCGAACCTTCTATCACCAACCAGTATCGATTTATGAACTTTAAAAAAATTGGTGTATTCTGTTTATATGGCAAAAACATTATTCATATTGGGAGTATTATAGTACTGTCCCTCACGTGTTTATTTGCATCTTCGAGACACGTCGAATGACCTATTAACAGACCCTCTATGACCTCTTATGATTTAACAATACCGTTTTATAAATTTAACAACTATGTTGTTCATCTAGTTGATAAAAGGAAAACTTATTTAATATTGGGAATACAACTATAATGTATGTCATATATTTGTTCGCGTCTTTCAGGCGCGTGGATTGATCTATTGGCGAACTTTAGAAGCCAAATTATTGATTAATCAATAGCTTCTCATACAGTTCAAAAAAAGTTACATTATTTCAATGAAGGTTTAATTTGAAATATAAAACTATCGTAGTTTAAAAAGTTGTTTATAATGACAGAACACATCGATTGACATTTTGATGGGCTGTCTGATTTTCTGAAAATAAAATTTTCGTAAAGACAGAAACATAAGCTCCATAGTACTTCGCAGCCGTATTCGCAATCTATGGCTAGTATAATATTAATATTTCCAATAATATTATGCTAACAAAGGTTTCTGCCACTGCATGCGTTACAGATGCTTGTTCATCACGTTAGACTTCTTTGAATCAAGAATTCTATGGTCACTACAATTATTAATCAACTAGAAAACCATCCTATATATTTGATTGTAAAATTTTTCTTGTCTTGAAACTGCAATATTATCATGAAAAAATTACACTGAACATTTGCTCAGTGATAGACATAATCTGGATTGAATATTAAGAAATAAAAATAAGTAGGTAGAGATTGAAGAATACTCTGTATGGAAGTTAATTAAGGGTATCGGAGATTGGGCCCAGCATTACTGACATCTAAATGGAAATGTCTGTGTTGCCTGGGAAATGTTAATGTTGTGACTCGGTGTACCTATTGAGCGCATGTCACGATCAGCGACCGACATTAAATTACAGGTAATTAATGTCGCGACCTGTACTCGCGTCCGTCGATCCCTCGATACGAACAGGGCAGGAATGTAGGCATTTATCGATCTTGCCAGATCCGCAGATTTCGCTTTCGTTTTTCGCGATCCGCGCGGTTTGTTAGCGCCGCGGATCGCAGCTGAGATCAAGGGATAACGCCACTACCTTCGGCCTTCGACACAAAAGCTACCGGAGATGCCGCGGATTACACGGCACCTACGCCGCCTAGGCGCGTTCTTTCTTTCATCCTTCGAGATTCATTCCAGCGTCACGACTAAAAAGTCTACAGTGATTTTAATTCGGTTTGAAAAATCCAGTCTGAAGTACACTTAACTTCCGATATAAGACCGATTTCGGGCATGGCTTTCCTTGGCCATGATCCTAAATCAGAGTAATCAAAGTGTAAACAGGCAGAGCTGCATTAAACATTGCCTGAGCACATCCTCACTTTCGACCCTGCGGCTCCTCTCGTCACGAAACTGCGGAGGCCATCATTTCTAGGAATATTGTAATCCGGGGGTCTTATATCGGGAGTTAAGTGCAGAGGAGACTGTCTCGTTCAGTGAAACATAAAATAGCAGTAGTTGTTACATTAAATTGAAATCAAGAGCTGAAGTGAGACCAGAACCGCCAATCCCAAAACTATCGCCCCAAACAATCTTTTTCGTGAATTAGGTGTCGTGCCGAAAGTAAAGTCTCAGGAAAAAATGTCTTATGCAAGAAAAAACATAATTTCATATGAAATAGTTTACAGCTCGCAAAAAATTATTATTATTATATTTTTGTAAATGAATTTTTCTTATTATTCCTTCTTACATATGTTTAAAAAAAACATAGTAGGCGCTGGGTGCCTATTTAAAAGAGTTTGATAGCTTATTAAGAAATTAATTAGGTCGCTAAAATATACTTCTCCCATAATTCCCCTCCACTCACTTCCTTTACTTCCCCCACTATCCATCCCTTCTCCTAATTCCTCTTTCTACTCTTCCCATACTTCCCCTCCCTTACTCACTCAGAATTCCATACCACTCATCCCTTCTCTGTGATTCCTTCACTTGATTTCTCTCACTTCCCTCACTTTTCCTCCTTACCCAAGCCTTATTTCACCCTTCACTCCCTCTCCATTCACCTACTTCCCTACTACTAACTTCTTGTACTTCCCCTTCTTTAACTATCCTTCCCCCTACTTATCTCCCCTACTTCCGCACCCTACTGAACCTCACTTCCATACATTTCTCCCTTTCCTGTCCTTCCCTACTTACCCCTCTCTCTTCCAATCCGGAGAAAAAAATTGCGCTTACCAAAATTATAAAGCTTTCCAACCGGGGCTAAGAACCCTAAAAATGTTGAATTTGAATAAATAATGGGTTATTCTTTCGGGAAAAACATTTTCTCTAACTCTATTTCCAATTTTTAAAATAACAAAATAATCTTTAAACATTTTGATTATTTCAAAAAATGTTATCTTTTTTACAAATAGTTTAAGGATGTCAGCTGTAAAATAATTTAGTTTTGATATTGAAAAAAATAGAGTTGTAGAGAATATTTTTCGGGAAAAATGACGCACAATTTATTATAATTCCATACAGTGTTTCAAAAATTGGTAAGACGTGATAGGCAGGAAAAATTCAATTGCAATGAAATTTGAGAAGATCAATGTTCTTTGTACGTTAAAAATTGTTTTAGTTATTCATCTTCAATCATGTTTTTTATTTTAAATGACAGTATGAGTAATATTATTTTCATTCTTGAGATAATATAGAAACTGTATTTGTCAGAAATCTGGTTTTTGGTATGACTACTATCATAAAAAGTTGCAGTCGTTAGATCTGGCATATATTGTAGTCAGAAACTGATTGTTCACGACGCTGCGTGGAATGAGTAACTTTGTTTCATAATAAAATTTATTTTCGAAGGTTTTTATACACAATTAATGGTGTGCATCATAGATGATTTTTTACATAAAAAATAATACGATTCTTAACATTTTTTACCACAATATAATTTGCAAGCTTCTGCACATTTTTGAAGAAATGAGAAAAATGAAATTATGGACGAAAATTTAGAACATAATCATTTACAAAGTGCATACAATACTGGTAAAAGTAAGAATCATTGTCGATACCAGTAACAAAAAAATTTTCCGGCACCGACTATAAGATTACTGGGGAAATTAAACATGATTTATGCTTCATTTTGCAAGATTAACTTCAAGTTTCGAAGATTTGAAAATATGTCGAAGAAGAATCTGGAAAACCTTACGAATTTTTTTTATTTTTAAGAATTTCAAAAAATATTACAAAGCCGAATTTTCGAAAAGATATTTAGAAGCATTAGAATTTTTGAAAACATCTGGAAATAAGTTAATTCTTTGAAAGATTGAAGAAAACTTGAAATAAAATATGGTGTTTTAAAAGTTAAGAACAAAAAAAAATTTTCAAAGAATTTTAAAAGGCCTAAAGAGAACCAAAAATAATTCTTGACCTTCCTGGAATAACTTTGAATGATTTTTGATATTTTTCAATCAATCACGAGAGAATACTTAAAATCATTTCCAAAATTTCCAAAATAGCACCTGCAGGAACTGAAGGTGAGTTTTTGAAATATTTGGAAAGGAAAAGCTTTTCAAACATTTTCTATACAAAATTAATCTCTTTGATTGGAAGTTTATCCTTGTTGGTTGAAAATTCAACTGCATGGTTGAGAATTAATCTCTTCTGTTCAAAATTTATATTTGTGGGTTAAAAATTCAACTTTGTTGCAGAAAATTCGCTTTTTTCTTTTGAAAATTCATCTCTTTTGGAAGAAGTTTCATGTTGAATTATTTAATGTTTAAAAATAATTCTATTTTGGTTAAACATAGAACTATTTTGTTGAAAATCGGTATTTTTTAGATGAAATCAACGGCCTTTGATTTTATATCAGAATCTTTTAGTTAAAATACTAACTAGTACATGTTTTGTTGAGATTCTTTTTGTTTTTGTTGAAAAGTTATCTATTTAGTTCAGGATTCAACTATTTTTTTAAATATTCGTCTTTTTCATTGGATTCAACTCGTTAGCGATTTGTTTTTTTTTCTGTTGAAGAGTAATTTTTTTGATTATAAATGTGACTATTCTATTTTTGGTGGAAAACTTAATGTTTTAGTTGAGAATTCTGCTATTTGGTGAAAAATTTAATTTTTCTAAGGTACAACTATTTTGTTGAAAAATCATCTTTTTTTAGTTAAAAATTATACGGTACGATTTGGAGTTGAATAGCTTTTTTGAAAAAGTCATTCTTGGTTTGAAGATTCATCATGTCCGTTGAAAATTCTTCTCTTTGGGTGAAAATTCATCTTCTTCAGTTGAAATTAATTCTTCACGGTTAGAAAGTCTACTTTTTATTTGAAAATTCAAACTGTTCGGTTGGATGTGGAATTTTTTTCAAATTCGTTTTCTTGTTAAAGAATCATCATTTTAGTGAAAAATGTAACTATTTTGCTCAAAATTCGGTCCCTTTTTTGGTAAACAATTAATTTTCTTCACTGAAAATGTTACTATTATATTTTTCGTTAAATATTGACCTATTGAGGTCAAAAGTGCATGCTCATTATCTCGGGTTGAATTAGACTGTTTTTGATTTGAAGTGAAAATATTTTTTTGATTGAAATATCAAATATTATACTTTCCGTTGACAATTAGTCTTTTTCTGGTCAAATATTTTGTTTGAAAAAAAGCTTTGTTTTAGTGGAAAATCCATAATTTTATTTGAATATTTACATAACCACTTTGCTCAAATTTTTCTTCTTTATTGGGTTACAACTCAAATAATTTATTTAAAAATTCAACTATTTTGTTAGAAGAAAAATTTCTTTGTTCAAAATTAACTCTTACCTCGAAATGTAGCGGTTCCATTGTTGGTCGAAAATTGTTCCCTTATAAGTTGAAAACTCAACGATTTGCTTGAAAATCCAACTACTCTACGACACAAATTTAAGTTTTTAATTTTGATCAGAGAAGTGACACGTGTTACAAAGCTTTTGCGACTTCCCTCCTATGTGCCACTTTTTGAGCTTATAAGAGGACCCCCCCCCCCCCCGCCCCTAGAGTATCACGTAATATGTGGACGCTCCCTAACTATTTTAATACTGAAACTTCAAAATGCATAAATTCTTAGAAGTACAAAGCTGTCTTCCTCTTTCCTACTTTATTCACTTTTTTTTTCTTTTTTGAAATTATCCTCGGATATTGCCAGGCCTTTCTCGCCATCCGTGCACCGATTCGTTCAACGCGTCGATGCTCCAGCACTGGCACGCTGCGTTTATTACGCGCTCGCTCGGACTACGTCACGTGCGATTAAGATTTTCTCATTACGCGATTACGCGCGCAATAATATCGCCATATTGCGCCCCAACGTCGCGACGTTGAGCGAAAATCGTTCCGCTGTTCCACCAAAGAATAAGGAATTATATGTAATTTCTTCCAAGAGCAGTTAACATTTTTAAGACTGAATCTTGTTTTCTAGGAGAGTGAAAGGTTATTTTAATATGTTTATTTTATTTTGATGAGTTTGTAGACGAGCTAGTCAAGGAATTAGTAGTTAAATTATTAGAGGAATAAAGGAATTAGTTGTAAAGTTATTGCAGAATATCCCATTAAGTATACAAAATTCCATACCTCCAAGTTATTTATCGAATTAAGAACTCTAATATTCGATTCACCACATTATTTAGTATCAGAGATCATATAAAAACGAAAAATGCGAAGAGTTTAACCATAATGGAATTAGGATTTTTTGCTTCTTTCTTCGAGAGCAACTCAATGGAACTTGTAGGATAAGCCTCTACGCAGCGTGATGCAGCTTTTTGTTCGACTAAATTCATGAGCGATTAACCATGATTATACAATAAATCACATTGAAAACTGCTGGAGATAGTCATACTCTTATTTAATTTGCTAAATGAATTTGATGATTATTATCCTACTGGCAATATTATACGCGTGCATTAAACATAACATAGCCATAACATAACATAACATAGTGGAAAACATAACATAGCCAAATAATAATATGTAAATACAAAAAAGATACTTTTATTCCATTTTTTAATTTTATAGTTTGATCTCGTACAAAGAAATAATCTAAGAGGCATGGTTTTATATATCGCAGGAAAAAGTTTCTTATTCTTTTTTTTATTGATATGAAAAAGATCTTGAAAAAATTTAATGCTCGATCTCAAAAATATTCAGATTTTAAACATTTTTCATTATTTTGAATTGCTTGGAATGCTTTCCAACATCTTTAAATCCTTTTCAATTCTTCTAACTTGCTGGAATTGTTCGGGATCATCTGAATCCCTTGAATCCGTGGCATTGCTTGAAATCCAAAGGCATCAAAATAATACAGAGAAAATAAAAAAAAATTGATTAGCATTTCGAACTCGAAAGTTCATTGCCTCACTACCCGATTCGGGTAGTGTTTCTAGGTGGATAAATACTACCAGTGTGGGTCCACCACACCCACGACGGGCCAACACCACGCAGTGTTCCCCGAACGGTCACCCATCCAAGTACTAACCGCGCCCAACACTCCTTAACTTCAGTGATCTAACGGGAACTGGTGTTTTCAGCGTGGTATCGCCGTTGACAATAATACAGAGAAGTTAGAGGAAATTAGAAGAATTGAAGGAATTCAAGAAATTCTATAAATTCAGAAAATCGGAGGAATATTCGAAAAATTTCATTCATTCCGAATTTAGGAAATTCATAAAATTGAAGGATATTAAAAAATTCTGAATACTTGAGAATTCGATCAATTTTAATTCTTTTAACTTCCTTGAAATCTTCCAACTTCCAATTGATTCCTAGATATATCTGAATGCATACAAACTCTCTGAATACATCTGAATACTCTGAATTTTGAAAACTCCCTAAATCCCAAGGACTTCTAAATAATGCGAATAAATCAAAGGAATTCAAAAGAATTAACTGATTAACGACGAAAGACTCCGATTTTTTTATTCATTTTCAAGCCTCATTATTAAAATTATGGAATAGGAATTTTTTAACTAAAAACCTTTTCCCTACTATTTTTGGTATCCTTTTTCGGAATCTAAGCTCAAAGTCAAAATATCTCTTCCAGAAAATTAAATATTGCGGCTTTTATGTAAAAAGTATGAAACTTTTGAGAAAAAATTACAGTATACTTTTGGTATTTATCATAAAAGTCGTTATCATTTTCAAAATGTAGATCATTCACTTGAAATTTTGGAAAAATATAGGTGTGCGGACGCTCCACTCAGATTCCAACGAATATTGGTGAAAGTGGCTGTACGTAGGTTTTTGGGGTCGCTGAATCCGAATCTCGTGTCAGGTTATCGAAATTCCAGATGGCGGATCCAACATGGCAGCCAAAATTTTGAAAACTGTTTGGAACTTGATGAAATTGTCCGTACATAAGTTTTTGGGGCCGCTGAATCCGACTCTAGTTTTAGATTTTCAAAATTCAAGATCGCGGATTCAATATGGCAAAAAAAATCATTTTCCGAAAATTTAGCCGTCATATTGGATCCACCATCTTGGATTTCGAAAATCTGACACTATATTCGGATTCAGCGACCCCAAAAACCTGTGTTGGAACAATTTCATCCAGTTCCAAACATTTTTCAAAATTTTGGCCGCCATATTGGATCCGCTATCTGGAATTTCGATAACCTAACATGAGATTCGGATTCAGTGACCCCAAAAACCTATGTACAGCCACTTTTACCAATATTCGTTGGAATCTGAGTCAAGCGTCCACACACCTATACTTTTTCAAAATTTTCAAGTGAAAAATCATCATTTTGAAAATGATAACGACTTTTATGATGATGATTTTTGTGCACCGATGGTTGAAAAAAATGTGAAGTTTTCTTGCGATTTCAATGTGAAAAAAATCATGAAAAAAATTGTTTCTTAAAATTTTCATATTTTTTACATAAAAGACGCCATATTTAATAATGAGGCTTGAACATGAACAAAAAAATCGGAGTTCTTCGTCGTTAATGGGTTAAACAAATTCTATGAATACTATGACTTTACAGAATATAAGGAATTGTGTGAATCTAGGATTTTAAAAAAATTCAGAAGACTTGAAGGAATTTAGGGAATATTGAGAATGCAGAGAATGTTATAGGAATTGAGAATATTCAAGGAATTCAATAAATCCCGAATATTCAAGGATATTGGAGAATTCCGAATATTCAGGGAAGTCAGTATATTCACTAATTATAGAAAATTCAGAGATTTTCAGCGCATTCAGAAAATTTAAGAAATTTATGGAATTCAAAATATTTAAGGTATTCAGAAGAAATAAAGAAATTCAGGGTATTAAGAGAATTCAAGGAATTTAAGGAATTCAGAATATTTGAGTATTTCAGAGAATTTAGAGAATTCATGGAATTTCGGAATTCAGAATATTCCAGGTGTTCTAATAATTGAGAGTATTTCGAGGATTTCAATGCATTGAGGGAATTCAAAAAATTCAGAAAATTCAACGAACTCAAATATTTTCAGGATTTCAGAGAATGTAACTAGAATCTTAGGGCTATCAGAGCGCTGAGTGAATTCAAGGAAATCAGGAATTCAGAAAATTCAAGGATTTGAGGAAATTAAGAGAAACCAAGGATTTGAGAGAATTCAAGGAATTCAGGGAATCTGCAAAATTTTCATTGCTCTAAAAGTGAAATTCTCTTTTTTTTTTTTAAACGGAAGAAAATTTTTAAGTTTGACTTCTCAAAGCTGGGAATTTTTTATTTTTATTCTGTAAATTTGATATTGTTCCACTTTCTAACAAAAAAATGCCAACATTTTTAGTTTTGATCACTCTCAATTTGAAAATGGTTCATTTTTACATTGCAAAATGCAATAATTTTCAGTTTTGAATGTATAGTAATCAAATTATTTAAATTAGTAAATCTGAGAATAATAATATCTTTATATTCATATCCTCCAAGTCTTCGAAAGTATACAATTTTAAGTATTCCTTCTTCGCCTGGTTGTTTAATATCGAAGTCTAAGTTGGTGTAGCATGTAAATGTTCATTCAAAAATAAATGTTTCTATGTTAAGATTGAGTTTTTCTTATCAGTTCTTAAAAAGTAAAAAAGTGAAGAAATTCCGTTATTTTTTAAATCCGTATGCTTGAAATCTTCTTTTTAAGTTCTATAGTCTTCTAATGTAGTTGAAATTGTAGGTGTCTGTATGTAAATTTTGATTGGAAAATAAAATTTTCTAGGATACAGTGATGTTCTTTTTGTTATCAGAGGTTGAAAAATAAGCAGGAATAAGTAAATTTCATTTCTTTGACTACTATTCGGGGGGCCGATGATGTAACTTTTTCACTTTCAACGATGCTCGCAAGTTTGAGCGCGCTTAGGGCGCTGGACTGTTGGTTATCGCGCTTCGCGCTCGATAATGTATTTACTTCGCGCTACGCACTCGGTATTTGTATTTCCTCCTCATTTGCGCACAGACCTTTTAAAATTGAAGCTCAAATTATCTTCAACTGTAATTTGGTCACTGTGAATTCTCTTTTGTTAAAGCTCCTTCGGCTTTAACGAAAACATTCTCATCACGTATGTCTTGCTTTGCACTCGATTACTTCAATATTTGCTCCTTATTTTGCACTACTTTCTATTCTTAGCTACCCTCAAATATTTATCAATTCAATGAATTCATATCACAATTCATAATATGTATTGGTATTGAAACATACGTATTTTCTTTGTCTTGTACCTACAATTGAAAAAAACGGCAGACTCTACACAAAAAAGGTTGTTCTTATACATTTTATTGCAAGTCGTGCCGTTTCTCCAAAAATTTATTTTTTTTATTTTTATTCTTATTTTTAACGATTAAATAAAATCTACTCGCTTTTTCTAAAAATGGTGAATAACGAAATTGGAGAACGTCTTTAAGTGAACAACTCACGCCTATTAATTTTTTCATAGCTTGTGTCGTTTGTCCAAAAATTAAATCTTTTGATTTTTAATGTTATTTTTTACGAATAAAAGAAAAACTAAGCGCCTTATTGAAAAGTGATTCCTGGAAAGCTTGTAGATCCTTTTTGGGTGCACAATGTTATGATAATCATGTTGGACTTTGAAGAAGCAACGTTTTTCTTCTCTATACTTTTTTCATATCGTGCGTTGTTCTGCTTGAATTGTTCATTTTCGTTTGTTTTTGTGGATTTTGTGAATACCATGAATTGCCGTGCATAGAATTTTTAAATCCTAATAAAGATGGTCTCAAAAATTCTCAAAATGCTGTAACTTCTGAGTTTTTATCCAAAATAGCTGGTTAACGAACTTGTTCTTTCTTTTTAGTCCTTGAAGAAGTGTGCCGAAGCCCAATCCAATCGGATTATTTTTTTGAAAGTTATTATGCCGACAGACAACAGACTGACTACAGACAGACACCTCCGTAAAAATCGTTTTTTCTGACTCAGGAGGTCTTAAAACATAGAACTTCGATGAAAACCGACTAAGTCCAATTTCGCATAATAAACATACAGATATTTCTCATTTGTTTAGATTACTGTTCAGAATGATTTTCTTTCGTGTTGTTTTCTTGAGGTTCTTACTCTCATCACTCGCATCAAAATATATTTGATACATTCGCCGTTTTCCTTTAATACTTTCTATTTTTAGTTTCATTATTATGAGAAAGAATCATTTTTAATTTAACAGAGAAGTTCCCATAAAATAGCATTAGATTTTACATGGAACGATCGTCTTTAGAAGTGAAGGGTTTTGATGACATAAATATTCTTCAGTTCATACCACAGAAACGACATATTCTAATCGAGATCCAACAGATTTTAACAGTCTAGATAAATATTTTAATGGCCTCATGAATTAAACATGTTTAATTGACGAAAGATTTATGAAAATTGTCTAGATTTAAAAATTCTAATGAGAGAAACACGAGAAAAAAGAATTCCTTAGCCTTTTGACGCCAACTGATGCTGTATGAGCATTTTTATATGCAGATGTTTTTTTGTATACAACTGGAAACTAATGATTTATTATTGGAAATAATTGGTTTTTATAATAGCTATTTTAAAATTAACACGCGTTTACCTATAGATTAATTGTGTTTCACAAAAATCCCTGTCCTTGTTCGAGTGATTGTAACAAAATTATACAAATGTGCAAAATAAGAGTTTCTAATTACTATTATTAACTTAATCACTCACTCATTCTATTACCTTTTTCATTGCACAAAATGCTTTACAAACTGGATCACCTGCGAGTCCTGCACGCTTGAAATGGGTACAAAGAAAATATTAATTAAGAAATTGAATTGATTGCAATGTACTCGAAGTATCAGATAATCTCGATGAAAACATTACTTTACTTATGCGGATTTTTGATCAAAGCACTGATAGTCTGATACCTTAGGAACTGGCGCGAGGGATAAAAACAATTCCCATTAACAAAGGCAATAAACGTTTCTTTTAAATTTATCAGCAGTAACTTATTCTAGTCGCACGGTCAATAATTACGGTGTTCACTTATCGATAATTATTGCAGGTCGATCTACGACGATGCTTATATTTCTAACACTTTTTCAGCGAAATACATAGTATCGCACGGTGAGTGCTTAACTGGTAAGGTTCTTATGGAGGGATTGGTGAACAGGTCCTGAGAACGGTCGAGTGGAGGAGACCCGATTGAGAGCAGCGTTGATCGTTCGATGTGATACGATTTTATCTTTTAGATAAGCTACTGTACTGCCACGCCGTCGATCCCTCGAAGGGTCTTCTCGGGCCCGATAATAGAGATCTAAAGACGTATGTCTCTAGTCTCTAGTAGTTGACTTTGATGCTCCAGAAGATAGGATATCATATGCCATCGGTAATCGTAATCAATTTCACGCTCCGTCACTCTTTTCTTTTCTACCTACTGAATATGTATGTGTATAAACAACTTGAGTGGCAAAGAGGGTCTTACTCAACAAAAGGTAGAAATCTGTTTAGATAGAAGATCAGATTTTCTTTAATCTAAGTTTGACGCATAGAAAGGTTTGGATAATGAAGCTGTTTGAAACACTTTGAGTTTTTATGCAGTGATATAATTAAAAGATTAGGGTATGTGTTCCAATCACTGCGCTATAATCAAATATTTCTCTTATTTTATAATGAAATAACAAGATTATTCTGTTTGATCCTGTAAATTAACGTAGCGTGTTGAAAAAATAAAAAATGACACAAATAATGAAAATACGATTTTGAATCAAATTCTATATATTCAAGGGAAGTATCATCGAAATCTATCAAGGCGTATCACGGAAATAAATTCTGTAAGCAGATTTGATACAGATTGTATCAAATTGAATCGAACAAATTACATTAATCAACTTCTATCATCATATTTCATGAAATACTATCTAATCCAATCAAATGAATTTCACGAATCAAAATTTTTCTAGAATATTTCTATCAAACTTTATTCGCCGAGAAAGCTTATACTTTCTTATCAACATATTCTTATGATGCCTCGATTACATCTAATCCACCCAGAAATTTTAGCAAGTCCTTTCTTCTAATATTTTGGGAATTTAAAGCAAATTCTATCCATTAAGAAATCTTATATTTTTCTGTCAAAAGATTATCAAATCTTATTGGTAACTGAATTGTATCAAATCTTATGTTCCGTCGAGAAATATAATACTATCATATGAAAATTTCCTCATGTCACAAGATTTTATAGAGTTGGAGAGTGTGAGATTTTTCGAGGAGTAGAATTCAAGAGGAATATTTAAAGTTTTGGAAAATATAATTTGATACAAGTCTGGTTTGGATAAGATTTGATAGAGTTTCTATCAAAAACTGTTGATAGCAAAAGTATAAGATTTTACAATGGATAGAACTTGATAGAAATTTTTGAGATTTAGAAACATAGAATTAAAAAGTATGAGATTTTTCCACAGATAGAGTGAGTTAAAAACCTTCAAGATTCTGGAACATAGGATGTGTTACAAGTCTTGTGCGGTTAAGATTGAATGAAATTTTAATTTAAAAAATGCTGACAAAAAAGTATAAGAATTCCAACGAATATTGATAGATTTTATTAAGCTTCTAACAAAAAAGCGTTTCAAAGTGAAGCGGAACATCATATATGATTTGATTTTCATTAAAAAGTTATACTGAAATAGACAGCAGTTTTCGGTATATAATATTTGATGAAATTGGATAGAATTTCTTTGAAAGTAACGTATTAAAATGGATAGAAATTTGGGATATCAACGTTGATTGGTTTTGATTGTAACTCCATAAAAAGCATATTAAAGTGGATAGGAATGTTGTATATCATTTGACAGGATTGAATTGTTTTTATTATTTTCAATCGTATTGCTCATTCTGCTTTAATAGAAATCAAAAGCAATACTATCAGAACCTTTGATAGAAATTGATTGCCTTTGAGCGTGACACCGTGGGAAACTTCCGATAAAAATGATCAATTGATTTCTCACTTTGGTAGACTTTTTATCAAAACTGTTTGATAGAAATATAAAGGAATTTTTTTTATTTGTGATGCAGGAAATGGATTCGAAAAGATAACCATTTTTTTATCAAACCCTCTGAAACTTTTTCATTCGGGTAGTAACTACAGATTTAAATATGAGTATGTGAATCATGAATTATAAAAAATCTATTAAATACTTCTCCTAATAGTGTTAGATAGGAATAAGAGGTTTCCTAAATTCCTTAAAAAATTTAACAAAAGTTCATGCTTTACCTAAAAAAGATAGTAATTCAAAGGTCAGGTGCCACAGTTCAAGTTCTATTGAAGCATTTCATTTTCTTTTGAAATAATTAACTAAAGCAATAGCCAATAACAGACATTTTTTCCGTCCAAATAATTGAAAATATAATTTCAATATTTTTTTAATATTCAATATTTCAACAAAAGATTTTGTTCTTCATTTTTTCTTCTGCTTTTTTTCTGGATGTTATTTTGTTCATATAACCAGTTGAGAATTTGCATTTGTGTTTAATGAAAAAATAACCATTAGGGTTCTAACTGGCAAAATGAAAGGCGATATTTAAACTTGGTTTTAAAAGTGAAGTAAGGAGTTGCTTTACAAATAGATACTAGTAAATTGATCTAAACTCTACAAAGACAGTCCGCTTAGACATAAAAAATAAATTTTTTGTTTAATAAAAATTACGAACCAAAAAATCAACATAATATTAAAAAATTCAGTCAATATTTAAACCAATTTTTAAAGTAAAATTAAGTTACTTTTCTTTCTAATTTGGTTTTGAATTACAAAGGACCAAGAAAACTAATGGTTATAATATGTTTCCATTTTATCAATATAAAAATTTTCTTACATTTCAATACAATAGTTGCGAATTCGTCTGTATTACAAGTTATGAACTTACATTATCATTTTGTGTGACAATAAGCATGGAGGTTCTAAGTGCCAAAAAGTTAATATTTGAGCTTCGTTTTAAAACTGAAGAAAGGTGTTGATTCACAAATAGATACTAGTAGATTGCTCTACACTTTGAAGATACGGTACCTTTGAACTTTTAGAAATTAAAAATAATTTTTTTACATTGAAAATTATAAACGCATACCTCTGAAAATTTGAAAATATTTCATTGAATAATGTTCTGTCGAGAGTAATGTAGAAAGTCTATTAAATAAAAATAACATTTTGAACTGGAAAAATTATGTAATAATGTGAAGAAATAATGTGATCGTGCTTATACATCAAGATAGAGGCGAAGACCCATCTACTCTCTATCTTAAGATTTTTTCTTTACATTGTTACATAATTTTTTCTAGTATAAAATGTTATTTTCATCAAATATTGCCACTTCCTCTGGTTCCACGCAGCTATGAAAGCAAATAAGGGACTACTTGGCATTCTGTCTTTTCATATATTTGAAGGGTCCTGGGGCGTAAGGAAGGAAAAGTGCCGAAACAAAAATTTTAAATAAGAAATAAAAAACTATTTAACGCTGAAACATTTGATAAAAAAAAAACACAAAATAGTTTCGAACTATCACTTAGCCTTATTGAATCGTGAAAGAAGCGCTTAAAAGGAAGCAAGCATTTGCGAGAAAGCCCTTGAGAATGAAGAGTGCTTTCTGAAAAATACCGATTTTACTCAGAAAAAGTTGGCAAATGTTTTCATTTCTTGATTAAGAAAAGAGACACGATCAAACTTCCTTTTTAGCTGTTACTAACCACCATCGATACGCGAAAAGAACAGGCGAAAAGAGGTATTTTTTTCTAAATACAAAAAAAGGATTTTCACCTACTTCTGAATCAAACTGTTAGATAATCTCCTACAAAGACGTAATTTAGGTAAAAATTTATTGTAAGCTAATAAAAAGTATTTCCGAAATTTGTCTCATACGCCTTTATCCAGTGGGATCCTCCACTTTTTATGCAATAGGTTTCAAAAGCGTTCTTTAATATTTATAGAATTCACTTTACAAGGCTCGGATAGGCTATAGAAGATTTGAAAAAAGTCGCATTCGTCGCATAAAATTACAAAGTCGGTTGGAATTTTGAAAACAGTTGCATCAAAATTTCGAAGATAATGAAAAATATCAGCAGCAAAAACTGAATGACTCACACAACTTTATTTGTTCAGTAATATAGAGTATATCTCTCTCATTAGTTCCAAATATTTTTTGCTCAACTAAAATAAACTGTAGAGTTAGAATAATTTTTTAACAATAATCACTAATCATGCATCTTGAAGCACTCTGAATCTGCGTTTGAAATATTTCTTTCTGGAACGTTCAACTTGTGAACTTAGATTATTTTCAAATGAGAGAAGTTCAGGGTTTGAATTAATTTTTAATTTCAGAAATATTATCTTCAAAAATGTTGAACATGAAATTAATTAAAAATTAAGACTTTCAGAAGAATAGGGGAACGAATTCTGTTGAATAAAATTAGTATAGGTACGATATTGAGTTGAATATGAACCCGAAAGATTAATTTTTCCTCAAGTAGTTGAATGTAGAAGAAAAATTCGAATGACGATTGTTTTAGAAGACAGTTGAAGAACAAATGTTCTGTCCAATAATATGAATTTTCGAAAAACCAAAAAGGTTATTTTGGAACGAAATAATTCATTTTTCAACAGGATGGTCGAATGTTCAAATCAAAGAGATTAAACCTCAATCGAACTCAATTGCATAATTAACCAAATAGTTGAATTTTCAAGCCAGAAAGACGAACTTTTCAGAAGAGAAGTGAAATGATCAGCCTGAAAGGTTGAATTTTCAACAAATTAATCATTTTCAAACAATAAAGATAAGTTTTTAACCAAGCAGTTAAATTTAAGAACAAAAATTGTTCACGAAACAGTTACATTTGCAACCAAATAGTGGAATTTTGAATCAAATAGTTGAATCTCAAGACATAACCCTGGCTATGCTCTACTGTACTAGCACGATTTTTTGCAGAATTTCACAACATTGCACAGAAAACCTTTTGAGCATGAGAAGCATTCAATTTATAGTTGGTGATAAATATTACACAGGCACATTTTTCGGGCCAGGTCCAACTATTATATGTTATATCATTCCATGGGGATTTTCCTAATTACTGTAAGCTTTTATTTCTTATATAGGGAGTCTGTTTGTAGATGTTCATGCAATTCAGCTTGTGTTTCAGTTGTAGATTTATCCATGGAATCATGGTGACAGAAAGATAACACTTTCGTGGAAACGCCCATTTATGTTGGTCCCAGAAGAACCACACCTTACGTCTGGCTAAGTTTCGAAAACTATGCAAATGGACTAATTTCCAGTTTTTTGAGGGAAATTGAGCTAAAAAAAATGTTTGGGAAAATGATAAAATAGTTTCTACTAACACTAGTGTATCGGAAGTGGGTTACCAGCGCAGCGTTCACATGAGGCAGGCAAACACGCACATGTCTGTTTTTTCGCTGGTTAGAATCGGGTCTTTGGTCTAACCAAAGTGCCTCGGGCGGGGTCAAATTGAAAAGCAAGAGCGTTTCGGGACGTGGGAAGTGATTTTTTCGAGACTATGTAAGTTAGAGAGCGCACGAGGGAGTGAGCCAGTGAGCCAACTGGAATGGAGAAGTGACTCGTCTTGTGATCGGCGTGGTTCCGTGATCAGCGGCTCCAATTCGACGTTTATCAGTTCGTGTTCGTGCCAGTCGCGGGACGTTCCATGTTCCCATCAAATTCATTGACGTTTCGACGTTTACACGAGTTCCTTCATTCAAGCCTGATGTAGTCCACGATATGACGTGAGAAAAAAATTGGTCTGATTGGACGTCTCGAAATATTGTGGCTTGAACACAAAGAAATAGGGGTAACAATTTACCAATACATTGTATAGAAATTCTTTCCAAAGACTGATGAGTGGTGAAACTTGTTCCATTTGGTGAGAAAATAAATGTGTATTTTTGTTTTATTCAAAAATGAAGATTTAAAAAAGACTAGAATAGGCGTATGAGGTGATTCAATACATTGGCATATTCGGTATTAGGCTATGGAGATGGAAAGGAAGGAGATAGAAAGGTTGCAAGAGAAGTATATGAGATAGACATCAGGGCCAGACTGGAGAACTCCAGGCTATATAGTAAGAGAAGGGGCTCAAAGGGATAAATGATTAAGAAAAGCAGGGAAATGTGGCGTGGAAATTTGAAGAGAAAATAAGGGTGCGAAACGGAATAGAGTTAGCGATAAAGTGTTACAAAGAGGTGAAAGAAAGAGGAAAGAGAGCCTTAGAGTTAAGGCAATGCAAAGAAGAAGGGAGATAGTTCTTCAGAGTTCGAGGGATAGGAGAAAAAATAGATATAGATTTTGAAGAATTAGGAAAAAGGAGATAAAGAAAAACAGGTGACAAATAGATGAGAGAGAATAGGAAAATCAAGATACAATAATTGGTGCAAGGTGATAAAAAAGGATTTCCAAAATATCGGGAAACAGGATAGGGGAAAATATATGGATAAGTATAGCTAGAAGGGCTGGGAAATGGAATAAAAGAATCAATGTGTTAGAATATGGGTGAGAAGAGAAAATGCAGAGTATATGGATGTGTAGAGGAAACATGGGAGCATACATGGGGTGGTTTCAGGAGAGGAAAGGAGGAGAGAGGGGATAGCAAGAGAATATTAGGAAAATTTTAGAGGAGGAGGAACTGGGAAAATAATTGATAAAAGACGTAGAAAAAGCTAGAAAAGATAAAGAAGAAGAATGATGGAGTGTGCGGGGAAGAGAAAATGGTAAGTATGAATATAGGAAGGGAAGGAGAAGAAAATGGAGGCGGAAGTCACGCAGATGTAAAGCAGGATGAATTAAAATTGATTATAGAATAAGATGTAGTTGCACTATTTTCGCTCTCTCCACCGCCCTCGCTCTCTCTCTCTCTCTCTCTCTCTCTCTCTCTCTCTCTCTTTTACTCGCTAGTACGCTTAAACACTCGTTCGTTTGCTGGCTCAAACACGAATAACTTTTAAGAATTAGAAATTAAATGTATGAATTAGAGAATAAGGAAGGTTAGTTATTAGGATAATTATGTAATAGGCGATTTCAAACTGATGTAATAAATATGTAAAGAAACGAAGGTTATGTAATCCCTAAGGCAACACATTAGGAATAAAGAAGAAAAAAATGAAAACTTTCAATTATCGTTAATTTCCGTAAAAATTATTATTTAATAATAATTGAACCAAAAATATTACACCTAACAGTGAAAAGGTACCCTTTGAAGGAGTGGGAACATCTTTTTGTTCATTTTGAAAATTTTAAACGCATTGCTTGAAATTTTGTAATACCCATTGAAAAAATATGTTTCAGAAGTTATCCCTCATGAAAATAGGGAAATAAATTTTCAACGAAACAGTTAAATTTTCAAGTAAAATAGATTTTCAAAATGAAATGAATTTCCAATAATGTAACACAAAGAAATTATTTTTCACGGAAGAATTAAATTTGCAACCAAAAAGTTCAATTCTCTACTGAAGTAATCAAATAATTCCATTAAAAAGATCAATTAAAAAAAAAATTCTACCCGAAAATATGAATGTTCAAACAAAACCGACAACTTTTAAACAAAATACTGAAGTCCTCAACCAAAACAGATTGATTGTTAATCAACCAGTTGTATGTCCAACAATATGATTATATTGTCAACCAAAGAGATGAATTTTCCAAAAAAGTCGTTCTACGAAAAGAGATGATTTTTCAACAAAAGAGTGAGTTTCCAAGGGAAAAACACGAATGTTTTTGGAAACCATTGACTTTGAAGTAAAAAAAAACTTCCAAACACGCGGTTCATTTTGAACTGAGAAAGATACACTTTCCAACAAATATTTACATTATCTACAAAAAAAAGGTGAATTCTCAACAAAATAGTTGATTATTCGACAAAGAAGTTAAGTTTTGAAGCTAAAAAGTCAAATATATTAGAAAAAAATGAACTGTGAAACCAGAAAAGAGAAATAATTGTCAACCAAGTGGTTCATTTTCTATCAAGGAAAATTAATTTTCAAACAAACAGTTGAATTTTTAACAAAAGAGATGAATTTCCAATCTAGAAAGACTAATTTCCAAACAAGACGAGTGTTTAACAAAACAGTTGAATTTACGATCAAAAAAGATGATTTTTTGACAAAATAGTTGACTTTTCAAGCTGCAAAGAGAATCTGAACAAAAAATTTCAACAACAAAATTGAACTTTCAATCAAAAATAGTTTGATTTTCTTATTGGTTTCAATTCATTCCGTTTGCATTTGAGCGAAAAACTAGAAAGATTGGGTACATGGAAGTTTCTCGAAATCAGGGAAAAACGAGCAATTTCTTTTAAAACAAGTGAAAGGGAGGATTTGAATTCTGTTAATAATTTGATTAATTTTGAGACTGTTTGAGGTTATAATAGTGATAATTATTGAATAATAGTTAATTAATAGTTATAATTATGATCACTATTTTTATTTGTATTCATCTTTCAACCAAATGGAACAAGTTAAGGGGATGCATAATAGAGAAAATGAACGTTGTATTTTTTAGAACAAACTACTGATGAGTCGATAAGCATTCGAATAATTAAACTAAAATAAAAACAGCATAAAATTTGACCTACAGTAATTGTTATTAAAAAAAATGTATATTTCGAATTCTTTGGATCCGCATTCCCATACCACCTTTCTCATTTCAAAATCAGTTCGCACTGATTGAACCCTCCTTTTCCTTAAACCATTGCAGTATATTTTTCCCAGAGAGATTCCAGATGTAGCGTGCGGAATAAAAATCGTTGAATGATGAATGTTGCAGAAATTACAATTTTGCAAAGAAATAATGATTTTTTGCACGAAGATGCAGGAGGACCAGTTCGTTGCGGTGCACCAGTTCCGATTCTGTGGGTTGGGCGTCGACTGGTTCTGCAGAGGTTGCGTGACGATAATAGTTTGTAGATCAGTTAGCTAACCGAGGAAACGGAACGGGATGAGTCGTGTGAACCAATCCTTTTGATTAAGCAAACCTCAGTGACATTTAGCCAGTATCTGTCTCGAGTTTCAAGCCATCAAGTCCGCTCGACGTTGCAATACTACCGTCACCACGATCGCCCTCTTCTTTCAAAGAGATTGAAAGGGATTGACTGAACGTCACGTAAATTTTCTGCATCTTGAGTCTTGAATGTACTGTACATTACACCGCACGTGCTATCTTACCTTTCCGAGACGTTCACTGTGGAGATTGTGAAGCAGAGAGGATGAATTAGGGGTCTGAGTCTGCGGTTCCTTTTCTGTGTCGCCTGATTTAGTACAAAGATAATTGTAATGATGGTAATGGAAAGAAAACTAATTGCCCATGCTTCCTTCTTTGGTTATTAATGCTTGGTTTTATTGTTAAATTTAAGGATGATATGATACAAGTGTGGCAGTGCCCATGTGATCACCGTATTATACCTAATTGCTTTACCTACACTACCCACAACTGCCCCTCAAGCAGCTGAAGGATCTTCAGAGTCCAGGCTGACGCCGCCGACCCTCACTAGTGGAGGTCCTTTTTACTTAATGAGGAATAAGATAAAAAACATAGAATTTTGTAATTTTGCAGTTAGTAACTTCAAAATATTATATTTAAAATCTAGGATTTTGGCGATTTCTATAAAACGTAACTTGCATTAATAAGTTGAAAATTGGAATAGGTGCCTTGTTAGAAATTCCTGTCTTGATTATATCAACCATGTTCCGAAGTTTGATGTTTGTGATACGTTTCGTAAAATGATGGATACATATAGAAAAATCAAGACAAACGTAGGAGAATTCGGTTACAAGTTACATAATTTTCATTTGCAATTAGAGAATTTCTTATCATTATAAGTTACTTTTTTTGGTAAAGAGAGTGGTAGCGAAGTGACTTTTGTTATCAAGTAACGAATCAGTAACCAGTTACATTGATTCAGTAACGGTGACTATGAAAATCGTTACGTTCTTTATTACGTTCAAAATATAGTTCACAAGTAGCCTTTTATGATAATAAATTTCATGTGTTTTTTACAAATATTTTTTCTTTTCATCAGCCGCCATCTTCTCGATTCAATAGTTAAGAATGAGAACTATTTCCTTCTAAATTCATATTTTTGGTAGAAAGTTAACCTTCAAGTATGACAGGAATCATATTAAACTCGAGAATGGGTAGAATTAACACCTAATTTTTTTTTTTAATTTTGAAGAATTTAAAACAATTTGATGAAATTGCGAAAAATTTCAGCTACATTTAAAAAATTCAGGATAAATTCAAAGAATAAAACAATGAATCAAATGAAATTTGCATGAATTGATAGACCTATAGGGGAAGTGAGGAGGATTCGATCAAATGTATGAGAAATTAAGGTAAATTAAAGCAATTTCATTTTTTCGAAATGCTTTTTTCTAATCCAAATATTTTAGTAATTCAGTGAAATTGATATAAATTCAGAAGAATTTACCAGAAATTAGAAGAATTTGAAAAAATTCCAAAAAATACAAGGTGAGTTTAAAAGACTACAGGTTGTATTTGAAAAAAAAAAACTAAAATAACATTTGAAAAATTCGCTTAATTGTGTAGAGTTGAGTGAATTCAGAAGAATTCAAGTAGTTTTGAAAAAACTCAGCCAGAGTTTAAAAAATCAACAGAATTTCAACAACAAAAAAATGAAATGAGTGAATAGACCTATCTTCACATTCAACACAATGGGAGTTCATCAAAAAATTAATAAAAACAACAAATAACATCAAATTTCAGTGAATTAAAAAAAATGTTAAAAACTTGATGAAATTCGTGAAAATTTAAGTCAACTCTGACAAAAAATTAAATGAATTGCAAACAATTTACAAGTCTTAAAAAAATTCATTGCATTCATTAAGCTTGAAATAAATGATTGAAAACTCACGTGAAATAAAAAAAAAATCTAATAAAATTCAATTGAATTGAGTAGAATTGAGTTAATTTAGAAAAATGTAAGTGCATTGAAAAAATCAGGGTAAATTCACCGTACTTTAAGAGAATTGTAAAGAAGTCTAAAGAATAAAAAAGAACTCAGTACGAATTAATAAGAATTCAGGGTAAATTCCACATGTATTTTCAAAGTAATTGAAAAAAGAATACAGAATATTGCTTCGATTTCTGTGAAATTAGAGTATTTGTAGAAGAATCCAAAGAGTTTCAAGGAAATTCGATGAAATTCATACGAATTCGAGATCAATTAAAAATAATTTGAGTGGAAAAAAAATGTTTAAAAAAACATTGAATTCAGATGAATGGTAGTCAATAGAATTAGTGAATAAGAATCTCATGAAATCCATAAGAATTTAAGGTGAATCTAGAATTCTTCAGAGGGGAAAAAATGAGTTATCCAAAAAAGGTCCACTGAATCCAGTGAACTTCAAGAGAATTCCAAGAAACTGATAAAAATGCTATCCTAGTGGCGCCTTTTGAGATATCCTCACCTAAAACTGCGAAATACACTGTTTTTTGACATGTTTGAGGTTAAGTAGCAACACCAATTTTTTCTTCCTCAAAAAACTGTACAAAGCATTTCAAAGTAAAAGTCTTGCCGATTTAAATGCCGTTGAGTTTGCTCAAATACCTTTTTTTTTCGTCGAGATATTCAATTTTGAAAGAAGAGTAAAGTATCTTAAAACATACAGAAACTATGTAACTTGAAATTTTCAAAATTGAATATCTCGACGAAAAAAACAATATTTCAGCAAACTCAACGGCATTTGTAAGAGCAAGACTTATGCTTTAAAATGCTTTGTACAGTTTTTGCAGAAAAAAATTGGCGTTGCTACATAACCTCAAAAATGTCAAAAAACAGTGTTTTTCGCACTTTTAGGTTAGGATATCTCAAAAACCGCCACCAGGATCGCATTTTTATGGCCAGATTCGGTGTCAGCGACCCATAAACTATGCAGAATGACTGTTCATACTCAATCCACGCAAGTTACGTCGGGTAGTGTAATGAGTTGAAACAATTCGAAGGAATTCATAAAATGCAATCAAATTCATAAGTCCTTGACTTCTCTATTTTATAATTACTAAAGTGATCTTTTTATTGAAGAAGTGACTATAATCGCTTTATTTTGAGAGTAGTGACTGAAAGTAACTTAACTGACTAAGAAATTAACGATAACACATAGGTCATTAAGTCTCGGGACAGACATACAGATGTTGCCGCCAATGCTATGCCACTTTGTTTTTCGGTGGTACCAACCTTCAGAAGATACGTGTAACAATTTCATGAAATTCGGTTGAGTGATTGTCGAGGTATTGAACGTTAAGTGACACTACATTTGTTTTTGTTTAAATAACGGATAAGAATGAGTTTCATGTTATAATCAAACACTGTTTTTTTAATGGGGAAAATTACTGTTCAAGCCCAACAATGGCTCGAAAAGTGCTACCGGGAAAAGTTTTCATCGAAAACAACCATTTGCCGATAATACGCAGATTTTAAACGTGGTAGAACTACCACCAAAGACGCGGAGCCCCCTGGCCGTCCAATTGAGGTGGCAACGCCCAAAAACATCCAAAAAATTCGGAAAATTATTTTGTCCGATCGTAAAGTGAAGTTGCAAGAGATAGCTGACATCCTAGAGATATCAAGAGGCACTGAGTTGAAAATTGTGCATGAAAATTGCGTATGAAAAAATTTTTTTCCAAGTGTCTGCTGCGTTTGAGTTGCCACCTTAATTGGACGAGCTGGGCGCTCCGCGTCTTTGGTGGTTGTTCGACCTCCTTTAAAATCTGCATACCATTGGCAAATGGTAGTTTTTGATGGGCACTTTTCCTGGAAACACTTTTCAAGACATTGTTTTTATTGAACGGTATTTTTCTCCATTGAAAAACATTGATTAACAAACGAAACTCGTTTTTATCCATTGTTCAATCAAAAACAAATGTAGCGTCACTTAACCTTTAATATCTCGACAACGACTTAACCGAATCTCACAAAATTTTTACACGTATCTTTTGAAGGTTGGTTCTACCGAAAAATAAAGTGGCATGGGCCATGACACACATTGGCGGCGCCATCTGTGTGTCAGTCCCGGCACGCAATGACCCATACGTTAGTTCCTTTTTTGCCAAATTGAATACGAAAACTTGACATTTTGAAACGTTGAAGATTTTTTCTTTTAAAAGGTAACTTATACCCATCATGGACTGTTTCTGAAAATTCCGAAACTTGCGACTTGCAGACTCACGTTATTATTGAAACTATTTGACAATGTTTTTGAGTGATACCACTATTTTCCCTTTGTGTAAAATGTTTGTTTGGCTCAAGAAGGATCGATCATTTGAATCGGCCCTTTTTATATTAGGGCCACCAGATATTCTAAACCACAAGACATTTTTTTGTTCGTTTCGGGCATGCAGAAAGATACAAAATTATTGGTCCTTCCGAGGTCCACCAAATATTTTACACAAAGACAACATAGTGGCGGAGCCCTGCAAGTCGTGATGAGACGTTGGGTAGTATAATATAGCAAGTAGATGCACGGCGATCAAATTGGCATCGCCCACCCAAGTTACACGTAGCCCCCCCCATTTTTCTAATGCTTTGATACACAATATATATTCAAGAATTCCAGTTTATGAGGTTGCGCGATAAAATCTCAAAAATATTTAGAAAAGTTCATGATGAGTGTGAAAAGTAATTGATAAACGGACGTACTTTTGCTTCATGCTTAGCTTATTCTCTTAGATTATTTTTCTTAGCCATGCTTTGCTTTGCACACCATTATAATTTTTGATCAGAAGTGAGGACGTAGATTTCAAAGAGCCGAATATAGTGCTTGCAATAATTCTTGTAATCTTAACTATACCACAGTAATTACCACGAAGGTGAAAGGTCGTTATATCGTTTGCCTTCTAATCATTTACCGCTTTCCCTGCGTTGGATATAATTACCTGTGGTAACGGTTACGACTCATAGGGCAGAGATGTTGCCAAGGCGTTGCATCAAACTACATACCTAATCCGTGGATAAATGTAAAGACAGAAATAGAGATCGTGTGGGCTTACTATTGCGACCGCACCTGCCGCCCTCGCATGGCGAAATCATCAGAAGAGTATGTGTTTCATCGTTAATTTCTTATTTCATTACGGGATAATCTACTTTCAGGATTGATTTAACAAGATAGCCCAAAACACGTTATGAATCTGAGAAGTGCTTATTAAAATAAAGCTATTTGAAGAAAAACAAAAATATACTCTAAGCAGATGATAATTAATCAACTGGCAATGTATAATTCTGAAAATGTAACTTATGTGTGCAAGAAACATTTCTCTTGATAAATCTTTAGAAGTATGAGTGAAATTTGCTCTTTTACACAGTTTCTTTACCCTTATACAAAACCTCTCATTTCCCACTTAAATTTTGACCACCTTGGTATGACAATTCTTGCCGCAAATACATATTTATTGTATGTGATATTTGTCAAATATTTACATTTAATTCTTACTCTGAGAATTTTACAATCTGGTAAAGTTAGATTCTTGCTGAATTTTTGACGTTCTAATGATCAGTCATTGTTAATCAGCTATCAGATATATCTTACGAGGGTTTTTAACATTTTTCTTTTCCAACAAAAACCCACAAAATCATTTTTTGATTATTTAGTCATTTTTAATGGCCTCAGAATGGTAATTAGGGTTGTCGGAATTTGCTTAAATCATTTCTGTCCAGCAATTGTGAATTTAGAAAAAATCTCAGGATAATTTGCGCTCATTACCTAGCTAACAGCTTAAAACCTCACCCCATTTAGCACTATTATCAGCGTTTGTCTAAATTTCCATTAGGCAGAATACATATATTTTATTTATAGAGATGACTAAGAAACCGATCCTTTCAGTAAGGAAATCGAGTCTAAGGCTTATAAGTATGATCAGTTTAAATTTTCAAAAAAGATTTCAAGAAACATAATTTCTAGCTAAACCGTCTTTTTTCATGAAATAAAAATCTTGCGCATAGATTCAAACATGAAGATGATTTTGATTAGGATGATGTCGAAATTCTCTATAATGAAAGCCACCTGAAAAAGAAGGACTTTATGATAATTTCATTCACACAGAGTAGAGAGGGGAATAATGCAATTAATGAAAAAAAGTATTTCCAAATATAGCAAAGCTTTTGACAGATTTCTTAAATTTGTATAGAGAAATTACTGCTTCTTAAAATTTGTGAGTTCTTTGAAAGAATATTGTGTTTATTAATAATTTTTACGAAGAGTATTGGATGTCACATTTTGAAAATATACGCCATAGAATATAAGTACCTTTTTAAAGAAATTACTCAAATTTTTGAAACAATGACGATATTTATAATACAAAACCCATCGCCGCTATTGCAACTCACAAAATAAAAAATTGTTACCCAGAATTGTTGCGTCTTTGGGGCTATAAAGATGTTTTTTATGCTCGCTGATGATATTCGAGATTTAATGTAATGAACATACTTTTTTAAAATTAATTTCTAAGACACGATTTTGCCAAAAAATTGACCATTTTAGAGAATGAGATTTCAGAACACAAAAAAAATTCCAAACCGCCTGAAATATTTTTGATATTAAGGATAACTCAAGAGAGCTCGGTAAAATAATGTCAAGAGATTAAGGAATGTATTTGTTATGGATGCGGATAAATTTTATAGTGATTTTTGAAATCCCTAACTCTAAAATAGTAATATCTGCTCTTGATGCTTACCTTTCCTAACTCAATATATTTGAACAATGGTATGAGTATAATTTCGACATTTTTAATTCCGAATCTGCCAAGTTTCTCGAATTATTAGAAAAAATGCGTAGAAAGAATGAGGAATAAAGTAAGAGGTTGGTTTGGCTAATTTTGTTCTCCCTCTTGATTTATTCTTTATATATTTGTCTTCAATTGAGCTAGAAATTTTTGATAGCCAGAAGTAACCAAAATTAACTACACGTGTTAAGATTTACCCACAATATTGGAAATGTTTACCATGTCAACTCGATTGAATCTTGTTTTGTGTCGATGAAAAAAAAATTCAACTTCATCTATTTGAAAATTTCCCGCAAGGAAAATTCACTTCTGTTTTCTCTGTGCTTAGATCTTCATTTACAATTTATGTGTACAGAAACCTTTTTAGCATTCTATCCAAAATATTAGTGAAGACACACTGAATATTAATCTCTTATAATTTCTGATGAAATTAAATTCCTGGAAATGTTTACGTAACCGGAAATAATATCATTTTTCTCTAAAAATAATAAGACATAATAAAATACCATCCCTCTCTATTTAATCTTACGAAATATTTGAACACTCCCTTATTGTATAACAAAACTTTCATCGATATTTTACAGCTAATCTTCGATGGTATCTGATGAGCCTATTAGATAAATGTCGATGAAACAAAATGGTAGATTTAAAGCTCATCATGCGGTACTAAGTAACAACCAGTAGTGGGTGCCCCTATGGGTGGACATGGAGAGTTTCGATTAGCGTGTCCTGATACGGCTATCTCTCTACAAGAGGCTTAACGCCTCCTTAGGGCGCATTGAGCTCACGCAAGTGAGAAAAAGCCAAGCTCGTGGACTTGGTTCGATTCCAGGCGGCAGATAGAAGCGGCGGCGGTAGCATTACACTCCGGCGCTATGAGTCTGGAAAAAATTGGACAAAAATCGTTCGGATCGCGGGGTCGAGAGGTCCATCTATCTATCTCTCCTCCTCCTGGGTTCGGAACGCTACCGAGGCGCGCTCTAGCGGTGGCGTCGCTTAATTAGCTTAGCACCTACCCCAGGTTCGGGCAGATCGCGAGATACGATAGCGGGCGAATCGCACCTTTAAACAGTCGATCGAAGTATAAAACCAAGCCTGCCATTCGCTGTTCCTTGCTGTGCATCGATAAATTTCGGAATCGACCATCCGGCGCCTCCTCTATCTTCCTAATTAAGCGGTTCGCCCCGTAATTACAGCCAATTAACGTCAAACACTACTTTGCCGGCCAATCGGCCTTCCTGAGATCGTACTCGCGTTCCGGCCTCGTGAAATTCCGCACCTTCGAGAGTCACCTCTCTATCGTTCAATCGACCAACGGCCTTTAGCAAACGCTTTCTGGTCCCGCGGAGGAAGTTCGATGCATGTAACCTCTGCCTTAAGGAGATACTTTGAAGTTAAGGAAGTCATGCTTGGATGATAGTTGTATCAATTAGTTTGAATTTAGTCTTTCGGAATCAGTTACGCATTGATATAATGAAAGAAGCGTTGTGTACTTCTCATCTTATTAACTTAATGTCATCGCAGGTTTAGATTATTAGAAATTGCAATACATTGAATTATGATTCGGATGGGGATTGAGTTTTTGTTATTGTAAACTCTAGAATAGCAAGGGTTTTATGGATACTTATACTTGTATATAAGCAAATAAAAAAAAAACATTTTCATGACAATGTCATTATATCTATTTGGAAGTCATTAATTTGAAATTCCAGAGGTCAGTTTCTGAAAATAAATTACAGATAATTCTTTCGATTAGTCAACAAGTACAGTTCACCTGATGTTGATCCTTTAGAACATTGTATATACACATCAAGGAACATGAAGAATGTGTGAACCAAAATGTTTGAACATAGCTTTATGAAAAAAATGTAGATGAGGGACATTCTACAGATTAGATCAAAATAGAGAACAAATACGGAATCATTCACCATCACACGGAAGGAGTAATAATTGTGAATGTTTTATTTGGACAATCGTGGAGCGGACTCAAACCTTTGGAAAGCAACATGCAATCGCATTCAGTTTTGTTGCTTCATCGTAATTCCCAGGGATGTTTTTTTTATCTAAAGTTGGATTAAAATTTGGTAAATAATTGACAACTTCAATGATCCCAAGTCGGATATGATTTTCATCTGTCTTCCAAAAAACTTATCCTAGCCTGTAGTATCCTGTAGACACGATAACTTTCGAAAGACTGATCAGAATGGATCGAAATTCAGCAAACTTATTTAAGACCTGAAAAGAAGGAAAGAATTCGTTTACATTCCACTGTTACCAACAATTCTGGATTTATCCATTTTTTAAAGAAGCTTTTTAAAAAATAAAAAATTTCATTCACCACCCAAACTATGCGACATTAAAAGAATGTACGAAAAAAACAAATGTTGCTTTCACAGAGACCTACAAAATCGTCCGGAATCTTTTTTCAGAGGAACTAGGGGCGCAAGTTAAAAAACAGGAGTGTAAAAAACAAACTGTTACTTAAAAAAAGCTAAAAAATCGAGATTTTTACATGAAATTCTTGAATTTCTCGAATACTTAGTCACTTGCCGATGTACATTTGACCTGTCACAACTTTTCTTTAAAAAAAAACGTTGATTAAAATAAAAGAAAATTCTCAGTTTTACTTGCCTTGAACCACAAATGTTGCCCCTACACAGTTGGATTGTCAAGTAAGTATGTATACCAGAAAACTTGAATCTCCGACTAAAAAGTTATTTTTTCTCTAAGACAGATGAATTTTCAACCAAGAAAGATGATTTTTCTATCGCAAAAGATCAATTTTCAATCCAAAGAGACGATTTCTCAACAGAATAGTAGATTTTTCAACCAAAACCGATGACTAATGAAATATTTATATTCATATATGAATATTCACAATATTTTAAACAGGAAAGATTAGTTTTATACCCAGAAAATAGTTGAATTTTAAACAAAATAGACACTTGTATACCAAATAGTTGATTTTTCAACTCAGGAAGGGAAAATTTTTAGTGACATTTTCAGAAAATAAAATTATGTTTTAGCCAAAAAAATACGAATTTCCAACAAATTGAAAAATAAAATTTAAATTCACATTACATGGCATTTTTTAAAAATAGTTTACGTTTTAACAAAATAATGGAATTTAAAAAAAAAGTTAATTTACGACCAAATAGTTCAATTTTAAATTAAAATTATGAATCTTTCAACAAAATAAATCAATTTCTTATAAAGTAGTTCAACTTTAAAGCAAGTATTTGAATTTTTAACCAAAAAAGGTGATTTCTCAACGCAGAATAGAACAGTTGATATTTAAAAAAATCTAATTCAACCAAAAAATATGAATGCTCAACGAAACAGTTGAATCTCCAACCAAAAATGATTGTTTTACAATCAAGCAGTGGCATGTTTTAACCAAAAAGGATCAATTTTCAACCAAAACGTTTAGTTGATAACTGAAAAATACCAATTTTCAACAAAGTACACGACTTTTCAAGTGAAATTCATTAATTTTGAAATTGAAGACATCAGTTTTCAATTAAAAACATCAATTTTCAACCCAAAATGTAATATTCACATTTCCAGTAAAGGAAACTAATTTACAAATGAAAAAATGAAAATTAAACGAATTTTCATTCAAATAGTTAATTTTTTTAACTGAAGGGATCCATTTCAAGTAAGAAACTTAAATTCTTAACCAATTAATTGAATTTTAAATTGAAAGAAATGAATTTTAAAGAAAACTGATAGATTTTTTAAAGAAAATAGTTCAATTTTCAACCAAAGAGGTGAATTTTCAACAAAAATGATGAATCTCCAATTAAAAATGAGTTTTTGGAAAATTATTTCAACTCTAATCCAACTATTTGATTTCTTACCAAAAAAGGGAGATCTTAACAAAATAACTCGATTTCCAACAAAATAATTAAATTTGTCAACAAAATAGTTGAATTTGTAAACAAATAGTAGAATTTTTAACCAAACGAGATGAATTCCGAACCAAAAATATTATGGTATAGACTTTTCAACGAAAAAAATTTAACTTATAACCAAGAATAGTTGGATTTTCTTACTGAATTCTAATTATTCAGTCCAAATTCAAGTGAAAAACGAGAGAACGCAAAAGTTTTTCGAAAACAGGGAAAAATATATAAATTTTTTTAAGAGAAGGAGAAAAAAGTTTATGGACGGCCCCTAATCTGTTAAGCTAATGTGCCGTCGGAGTTAATCTTTGAATAATATCAATGTTCTCAAATGAAAAAACGTGTTTGTGGGATATAATTAAAATTATTCTCATGCTATTATCAAATAGTTTGAATTCATTATTTATGGTTCGATTGACGTTTATATGAAATGAAATGAAGGGTTGAGTCACAAACCACTAGAAATACTGTCATAAGATATGCGGACGCTCGTTTTTCAATTTTCCCAGTCCCTTTCCACATTAAGGTGTGAAGAAATTAGAAAATTTTGCTTGAAAAGTAAAACCATGCCTTTCAAATTATGGTATTTGTAAGTGATTAAGCTCTACAATTTCTAATTCAAATTACAATAATATTCTTTAATATCTGTATATTATTGATTAGCCATTGTACTGCTCGTAGACAATAAAAGTCTTGGAATGCAATTCGAATTGTTCAAAATCTAGGCTATTTTCGCCTGTTTTAATGAAAAAAATAGCCATTCACCGTCTGCAACACCTGTCCTATTGCATATTCATAATCTTCCTTTTTCGGGCCTCCATATAAAACCCGTAGGCCACGAGGCCAGTCACGACAAGGTGTACACTGTACACATAAGAATTCCATCGAGGTGCGAAAACGCGGGTTAGTCGCGCGTTCCTCTTAGACCTCGAGCACGGGTAAATATATACATATAGAATACACGTAAGACCTCGATTACAAATTATATAATGCGGCATCGAACTATCGGACCCGAGACGTGACCACGATGCATGAGCAGAGACCGCGTTCGTGAGCCGAGGGGCCGCGATCGTAGAAAAATCCCATTAATTGCTTCTATGGTGATAAATTTCCCCCTGGCTATGCACGATTCACGGCATGCGCTCGAGAGAGAAGGAAAGGGAATCCTCGCTTCCAATGTATGGGTGCAACAAGGAAGGAAATAGAGGGGGGTTCTCCTCCTCTCAGGACCCTTAGACTATATCGTTCTCGTGCTATGTTAATTTTCAGTTTAATAAGGTGTACCAGGAAGTGATACTAAGAGCGAAGAGCCCAGGCAACGGGCACGCGGGTGAAAATGTCGCGGCGGAGTGACATTTCAATTAATGTTTACCGCTTTTGCGTGGGAAGGGACCACTTCGTGTCCAGGTGCGAAGAACCTGGGCTAGTTTTCACCCGATGCGGGAACCAAGAGATCTATGCGAAGATGGGAAATACGAGAAAGATAAGAGAGTGGAGGAGCTAATTTATTTATGTTTATTTCGAGTAGAAACCTTAAATCTTGAGTTCGTTTTCTGCCAATTAAAAACTTGGAATGGTTTAACCAAATACTCTGTCAATAGGTTTCAATAAACATAGCTGAGAAAAAAAAACGTTGAAAGAAAAGATATCTTTTCAGTGGAAATAGTTTTACAAAGAAGTGCAAGTAATTGAAATTATTTTCAAAGAAAACTACAAACGAGTTCGATATATTACAAAAAAAATTACAGGAAAGTAGAACCTTTGTCTGTTATTTAGACGAATTTTCTACTTGTTTGTATGTTGCGTTCAAACAGGTAGTTCTCAACCAAATCGTTCAATTTCGTTCCAAATTTTATAATTTTCAAGTCATGAAGACCAATTTCCTACAAAACAGTTGAATTTTCCACTCAAAAAAGTAAATTTTCAACAAAAAAGTTTATTTACGACCAAATAGTTTGATTCTAAACTGAAATGATAAATCTTCGACCAAACAAAAAATAATTTCTCAAAATGTAGTTTAGCTTTGAACCAACTAGTGGATTTTCAACAAAAAAAGATGAATTCTCAAAACAAAAAAAATAGTTGATATTTCAACCTAAAAAACATTTCGACTTTGATTAAACAATATTTTGCAGCCAAGCAAATGCCGCGTTGACCAAAAAGGATGAATTATTATCAACCATGAAGGGTAATTTTTTATTCAAAAAGAAAAATTTTCTACAAAATAATGAATTTTCTACCTAAAAAGATCAATTTTCAAATTGAAACATCAATTTTCAAACAAAAATGTAATTTTCAAGAATCGAGTTCAACACTCAACGAAAGAGTTGAATTTTCATACAAAGAAGGTGACTTATTGAAAAAATAGTTTCATTTTCAATCAAATAGCAGAATTTTCAACCAAATAGGTAAGATGAACCGAACCCAGAATATTATAGTAAACTCTTCAACTAAAAAATGTATTTTTTAAACAAGAATATTGTACTTTTTTTATAATGCTGTTTTTTATTGTGGTTTTAAATTCCTGCAAAAATGTACAGGAAAGTACAACTACGAAAATCCACAGGAATTCACAAGTTTTTTTGGATCAAAATTTGTTCTCTTCAGACCCAGCATGAGACATATATGGAATATTTCAATAAGATTAATTAAAATTGATATGTGTGAATAATGACTATTATAATAAAGCTTCTATGAATAAACTCTGAATGAATTGTAGAAAAGAAAAAGATAACATATGTTATCAAACAACAAAAAGCTTAAGTTTCGAGTTTTTTTGAATTATATGCTTAAACGTTACATTTAAAGCTATTTTGTAAATGTAATTGAAACAAACTTCAAAAGTAAGTTTTTAGTTGCTTATTAACGATTATTTTAGTCTTTTGATATTCAACAATTCCTTTAAAGTCTAAACATAGACGCTTTCTTTGAAATAGCGATCATTTATACATCTTAATTTAACATTATCTAATTGAAGATATTCTAAAAAATCTAAACACATTCTAATCGAGCGCTTCGCGTGCGGCTCGCTTCGCTCGCAAGTTTGAGCGCGCCTAGGGCGCGCACCTGTTTAATGTTGCGCTTCGCGCTCGATAATTTATTCACCTCGCGCTACGCGCTCGGACACATTTGCCTGACGTTTTAAGCTCGGTTCCTGTGGGTTTTCGCTCTTCGTGTGCTCGCTATTGTGCGCTGCGTGGGCCAATACTCTCTCAGTTAGCTTCATCGTTATAACCTGCTTTTGGTTTAATCATGTACGTTTTAGATAGAAAGAGGAACTAATTTACTGAAGGTTCTATCGACCTTAAGGAACACATTCTCTTCAAGACACTCGCGCTTCGCGCTCGATATTTAGTTTAAAAACGTTGTAAACCTTGCGCTCCATGCTCGTTTCTGTTAATCGTTTAATGGAAACTCAAAGTTCCATGTCCTTCAGATAAAAATGACTAAATTTGTATATGATCTAAAATCAAGAATGAAATTCTTTCACTTCAGCGTACATCTCCGTCTCATTTCAATAAGTCATACAATAAGAAAGATTTCTTCCAACTATCTGAAAAGGGGCGAAAAAAAGTATCTAAGTTGTTTTTGGAATATATATATATATATATATATATATATATATGATAAATTTTACAATGATCATTGAAAAATGGACATTTTACAAAAACCGGGGGGGGGGGGGGGTCAAATTATACACAAATCTAATACCTTCTCTGGATTATAATGTAAAAATAGAATAAACTCTCGGTTAACGCTCGGTTGGAAAATAGTAATGTGGGGAAGGAGGTATAGATTTTTTAGATTGATCTCATGAAAGTTGTCACCACCGTCGTAAAAATTGGAAACCACTAGCTTTGAATCGCTGGAGTGAAGTTAGCTGATGGTTGGTGTAACACGCAAATCGGATAAGTGCGGCTTCATGAAGGCTGTTTTGCCGAATCGTTAGAACTGTCAAAAGTTCCCCACAAGCGTGGGTAAAACCAGAAAAATACCGAGACATCAGGGAAAGTTTACCCACATGGGGTAATTTTTGTTGCAGAGGTAATCTTGACCCCAAAATCCGGGTGAAGTTTGCACTTAGTTTTTTCTGTGATTTCGTCCAGCAACACTTGACGCCCGTGCATTTTTTCATGCAAGCTCTCGTGTTTATATGGCTTCTTATTATATGTCTCTTCGGATTAAGGTCTCATTCACACATTCCAACAATTCTTTGGGCGGTCCACCTCTGGACATGCTGCCATTTACTTTACCTTTATACACTTGTTTGGTCAGTCGTTCATCTTTCATTCTTTCAAGATGTCTGAACCACCTCAACTGATTTCTCTCCCAAATGTCAACTAGTCTCTCTCCTGTACCATATTCTTGGAGGATTATTTCGCTTCGCACTTTGTCCATCAGTGTTTTCCCGCATATTGTGCGCAGAGGTATCATGCCAATCACGTTCATTTTACTCTGATCCTTTCCTTAACAGGTCCATGTCTCGCTACTGTGTAGCACAATCGGTACAAATATAGAATTATGTATTGCCATTTTAGCTTTTTTTGATATATTCTTACTTCTGAGAATAGACCCTGCTCCAACGATAAACCTGTAACCCTCGTTTATGCGCCTATCTATCTTCCCATCTATCTTCCCGTCACTAGTGAATAGGCTACCTTGGTGTATACACTTATCAACTTGTTCTATTTTCTTATCAGATAGGACAATGTTGCATATTGTTTTATCACCTTTTCCTTGATATATTATGATTTTTGTTGTATTCACGCTAATTTTCGCAGTTTCAACGATAATATCACGTAGCATAGTCCATGCGCCCTCTATATCTTTATTCCTCATAGGCGCTTCTCAAGTTGCCCCATCTATGCGTTCGTTCAACTTATTCTAAAAATCTATCCGCACTTCCGGTTTCTGTCAATTTTCAATCTTGTTTCGCGCTTGTTCGTTTGTTTGGTGCTCTTTCTTCTCCATCCCCGCCCTAAGTTTATTTTGGAGACTAAAAGGTAATGGTCAGTATTGCATTCAGAGCCCCTCATGACTCTTGTATCTTTGACTAGTTCTCTTAGTCTTTAATCCGCAATAACGAAGTCAATTATGCTGTGGCTATTTTCTTTAGGCCAGGTGTACATGTGGATCATTTTAGGCCTAAACCAAGCATTTGTAATAAATAGGCCCTTTTCTAAGCATAAGCTAACTAATTTTTCCCTCTTACAATTTTTTCTTGTTGGATCCCAGAATTGATTAACACCCTTTCTGTATATGTACCCTGATGTTGGACGCCGACACATCGGTTCATATCTCCTAGCTTATACTCGGTCCCCATGTTTGCTAATGGGTCAATCCACGCATTTCGAAGACACAAACAATTACATCAAATAAATATGAAACACTCTTATATTTTCAATTTTAAAATTATTCTCTTAAAAACAAAGTAAATAATTTTGTTAAGAAATTTAAAAACAATTTTGGTAGGTTATGGCAGGTCATGATGGATTCTTCAATTGAACAAACGATGTGACACGAAGAAGCGAACAAATATATAGTATTAATTACTGCTGTATTCTCAATATTCGAAATATTTTCCTCATATCCACAAGATAAACAATATATTTTTTATATTCATATATCGATAATGCTAGATAATAAGAGGTCATAGAAGGTTCGTCAATAGGTCATTCGACCAGTCTCGAAGACGCGAATAAACATTTCAGATAAAGTTCTGTAGCATTTCTAATAAGAACAAATTTTTCTCATATAAACAGAATATATCAATTTTTCTGACAAAAAATATATAAATTTACAAATATAAATATATGAGAATTTATATGATATATGTATCGGTATTAGTAGGTTATGAAAGTTTATAAAATATAAAAAATATAAAATGTTATAATAGGTCAATGAATGCGTCTCGCAATGCGAAGAAATAGACAAGATATTGTATTGTTGTATTTTGAATGTCTAACAGTTTTTCATATATAAACAGAAAAAACTATTTTTTTCAAACTTCATAAAATCGGTACTGATGATTCATGAAAGGTTCAATAATAGGTCAACTGATTCGTCTTGAATATGCGAACAAATACACTAGATATCGTCTTGCTGTATTTTGAATATCAATGCATTTTTTCTCATATAAACAAGATAATTTTTCTTCAATCTCTGAACTCAAAAAATCTTCTTCTAAGTGGTCGATCTTGCTCAAAACCCCACCTAACCTGCATATTAGTTAGAGCTACAATTTATTATATGGTTGACAGAAAAAAGTTACACACATAGACATTTTTTGGAAATTTAATTTTTGAGCTCCGGGGGGTCGAATTATATCGAAATGTGTCAAAAAAGTGGATTTTGAAATTTGGGTTATTACAAACCTTCCTCTGTTATGCAGCACTAGTTTCAAATTGTTATTCTTCAATTTTAAATTGTTGAATTTTAAAAGCTATCTACAATTAGAAAAGCTAAAGTTTATTTGCGTTCTAACTTTTAAGTTGCCCTCTTTCGAATGCTTTTTTCAAATGATTGAATTTTCGCTCAAATTTTGAAAATTATGCTATACGATTTCAAGGTAAATACTTCAGAAATAAAGCATATTTAATTTGAAATTTGAAAACTGACAATATTTCAGGAAAGTTTTTGAGTTTTTTACATTGAGCAATTATAAATATTCAATCTAAAATGTTTGAACGTTTCAGATTAGAATAGTTAAAAACTTGATATACAAAAATATATTAAAATAAGAAAAAATATAGATGCCTAAAAATAGGACCTAAGAAACTCAACGGATTGGTTCAATTGAAGCAAGCGAAGATGGTATAACGCCAAATTATTTCAATTAGGTCATTCCTTGCCCATAAAAAGCAGCATATTATGAAACATAAGCCTGATCTACATGATGCACAAAAATATCCTCAGCACTGTAGAAAAAAATAAAAATCGTAATCGTGGTGCATCCGCAAATTATTGCCGATAAAAAAAAATAAATATCGCGCACTAACGGGGCCAGCCCAGGAGCCCGTTTTGCATGTGCAACGTTTCTGTCACCAATGTCCAATCAACATGTATAAATAATTGAGCCTGGCTTTCGAAATTCGTATTTTTTTCGTAATTAGGCATCAACCTGTGCAAAATATTGCTTCTTTGGTACTTTGATTCTCTTTTCTCAGAAGCTTATTTCACAGTCGCAACTTATTGAAAATGAACTTTTGCAGATCGTAAGGTTAAACAAATTTAACAATAGTCGAACTTCGATAACCCGATTCTCGGCCACATGTCCTATCTCTTACGTGTTAAAAATATTCGACAACTCGAACTTAGATCATTCGAATTTCGCGATACCTCGAATAAAATCTTCCTGTCCACTTGACTTTTCAGTCGTGGTAACTCGAATTTCAGTATATACTTACAAAATTTAGGAAGGATATTCGTACCTGATTCATGTCTGCCCGCCCACTTATGAATTCTGCGAATTTCAATATCTACAGATGTTTTTCCCAAAATTTGGAAAATCACATAAAAGTGATTCGACAAGTCGAAAAAGGTGTGAAGAAGAAAAACAGACGTTGATAAAACTTCCTTTTTTCTCTTCAAATGCACAATATTTTAAGATACAATATTTGAGTATGGAAAAAAATTTTTGGAAATCATTAAATGAAATGATATTATCAATATATAGAATTCCTGAAAATAAAACAAGAATTCAACCATAAAATTTGGACAACCATCACAAAATGCTCCTATTGCATTTCCCAAAAAACAAAATTAAAAAATTTGTTTCTTTGGTCAAAAATAAAAAAGTATTTCCCAAATACTTGAATACTTCAAATACTTTGCATGCTTTTTTTATCGTGATTTGATAATAATAAAAATAAAAAAGACGAAAGAAATAAAGAAGTGAAGGAAGGGGATTTGGTTGGTTGCCTTCTCATTTTTCTTCCCTCTTTTTTATTTTTGCCTGAAGAAACATAAGACATCAATTAAGATATACATTTTTTTCTGTTAGCGGAAAACCTCCCTCTATGAGATAGCAAATTAATTTGATATCTTTAACGAAGCGAAATGTTCATAAAATGAGCACAAATTAATACACCCATAGTGGATACGTCTATAGTACTCTGCATTCGTATTTTACATACAGTAGTACTTTTAATTAATAATTATCTACTGTAGCATCATTAGATATACATCAATTCCACTGTAGGGTGGTGTCCTCTGTTCCATTTTTGTTTTAAAAATTCATTTTCCTTATTTGAAAATTAAACTATTTGGTTCAAAATTATGCTTTCTTAGTTGAAAGTTTTACTATTTTGTTGAACATTCAGTTATCTTGTTCAGAATCTGATTATTTACGAAAATTCAGTTATTTCGTTAGATGTCATCATTTTTGCTAGAAAATTCAACTGGTTAGTTGAAAATTGAACTATTCGGGGCGGTCCAACAACAAACGTCAGGGACTTTTGAAATTGGGATTTTGTAGCAACGATGGCGTAAGTAAGCGTAAGTGCCAACTGTTAAAGCATAAACTTCCGGAATGAGAGTGAAGCTTGCAAATGTGACGGAAGATCGACGTAAATTCGTTCGCACAGCGGGTCCCGTTGGGCGTGCGCCTTTAGGGGCGTGTAAACGTTCGTTGGGTGTCGTTAGGGCCTTATTACATGAGAAACCTGTGGTTATCTCTTCACATACCAATATACTCGAGGTAAGTCCGCTCGTATTAATTTAATAATCTTGCAGTGAGTTACGAGCAGCGCCTTCGGTCTGGGCCTACTATGCCAACTACTACCATACACATGCATTACTCCATACGCCTGCTAAAATCTACCTCCCAGACGCAAAATCATTTCATACATATGCGCTCATTCTTGCTCTGAAGTCGAATAATATACTGCTTCCAGACGAATCGTCCTTAAGGCTTTTCTGAGCTTCCCTATGACCCTTCTTTCAGGCTGTCAAGTCAATTGTTGCAACATTGAATTAACTTTATTTACGTTTTGTGTCTTGCAAACTCGAAAAATTATTCAGAGATTCAAAAAAAGGCTGCGTCTAGTCGTGCCAGAAAATTCGGGGAGATGAAAAAGGGGATGGACAAGCGGTCCCGAAAATTCGGGACGACTAGCTAAGCTTCTGAAAAATATTTGAGTACTCATCCCGAATTTCGGGACGACGAGATACGTCATTAAAAAAATGTAACGCGTTGGATCTACGCCTAAACATGAACAGAAAATCGATAAATGTTCTTGAAATAGGAATTGAAGTACTTTCGAATATTATCCAAATTCTCTGGATATCGTGGCGACACATAAAGTTAGCCATAACTTTCATCCAAACACCACAAGGGGGAAAAGACTTACAAACAATTGATTGCTAGGTTATCCGAACTGGTAAAAGAGTGATCCGAGTATTTCAATGTAATCAGGGCCAGCGGAAACTGTGTGGAGTTAAGGAGTACTCCACACCTGGAAATTCAGAAAGCATTTCTATATCTTGCTATTTTTTTCCACCAGTCTCATCTTCATTCAAGAGATTTTCTCAGGAGAGTATTTAGTTTGAAGTATTAAGTTGAAATGTAGACATTGCAGTTACGATCGACGAACTACATTATAGGAAGAGGTAAACCCTGATGAACTAGAAAACCTGGGAAGTCACATCATCAGTCAGCCGTCCATCATGTGTATTTATGTGCATGTGCGAGCTTTGAGTTTGTGCGTAAGGAGAATTGTGTTGTATTTGGAATGGAAGCTTCTAATGTGTCCCCTGAGGGTTTACATTGTTCTTGTATCTCTTCCCTATTCCTTCACACACCTCCCACACACATACTTGGTGGTGGGAGGGGGACCTACAGTTTAAGGTGGGTTCCGAACCACCAAGAGCAACAGCCTTAAGTACTTAGAGAACTTTTTTCTCTAGAGGTACCGGTCCCACGACTCTCCGGAGATGAACAACTCCCTTGCTAGGCAAGTGTTCACCGCATGGGCCACCGAGACTCTTCCAGAGTGCGAGGCGGGAATCGAACCCGCAAGCCCACTAATTTTGGATGTTAAATTTCCAAATTTGGGTCGAAAGGATTATTTTCCTCAAAAAGTTGGAAAATTACCCAATACTTTGGAAAAATTTCCTTTTTGAAAGGAATTATTGCGATCGGTTTGGGAAATTCCACAACTTGTTTGACAATGAGAAATTCCAACAATATTTGGGAAATTTTCCCAATTATAGAAAATACATGGTCCTGAAGAGCATCCCAGGCGGAAATATTATATATAGATTATATATAGTGTGAAGTTTTATACATAATATTCATTTGTTTTATATAAAAAATGTATAAAACAAACGAATATTATATATAATACTTCACACTATATATATATAAACTATATATAATATTTTCGCCTGGGATCTTACAGTTTCTTTATAATAAACAAAATTTATTTATTACATTAATTAAAAACAAATATTATTCCACATATTTGGTGGAATCAACCAAATTTTTGTTCATGTCAAATCTTTTGCGTCAATGAATTGATGGAATCATTATTTGAAACTACAATTTTAGAGCATCCTACACCCAAGAGTTTCTGCAGAACAACAGAGTTAACATTATTAACAATCCTATTTTAAAAAATCTGCCCGCATTTTTGTATAGGATTATTAAAAATAGTGGTCCAACCGTCGACAACTGAAATTGAGTGATTGTGAATTCTCTTTTGTTAAAGCTCCTTCAGCTTTAGCGAACACATTCTCATCACGTGTCTCGTGAGAAACAAAGGTCAAAGAAAATTTTCAGATCTGATTTAAAAACAATTTTGTTATTAAAAATTGTATTGTACCAACTTTTGTTCATTTATTTTTTTCGTAGCTTGTGTCGTCTGTCCAAAAATTGGTTTTATTTATTCTTAATGTTGTATTTTATGCAAAAAACAATAACTACCCGTCAAATTAAATTGATTCATAGTGAATTTGTAGATTTTTCTTGCTTGCACAATTTTTGTCTATTATTCTTTGTGTTATGAAAATTTCAATTTTCGATTTTTCAAAAAAACTCAAAAAGTTGTTATGTTAATGTTGCCGGGCTTTCAAGAAGCAACGTTTTTCTTCTCTCGACTTTTTTTCATATCATGCGTTGTTTGGCTTAAAGTCTTCGTTTGCTTTTTTTGAACATTGAAAATTCTATGAATCTGACAATTTTCTTTTTATCGAAAAAAGTCGTAAGGATAAATTGTTCGACTTTCCGAGTACTACAAATGTCCGTACATAGAACTTGTGAATCCTGAATAAAGACAGACAGACATACAGACACATTCGTAAAAATCATTTTTTCTGACTTATGCGGTCTCAAAACGTGGAGATTTGATGAAACCCGACTAAGTCAAATTTTACAGAAAACCAGTACCTAGTCATTACGATGGGAATATAAAAATCAGCTGCGAAAAAGCACATTTGCTACATTAAAATAAGAATAGTAAGGATTTTCGTATATTTATTTGTTATAATAATATGTTATAATAATATATTATATAAATATTATATAATGTCCTTGTAGGCCCATAAATGAAATAAATTACGCATATATAATAAACAGGAAAAAAATTGCCATCACAACTCCGCCCCCCCCCCCCACCACCCGCTTCCGTAACTCCACACCTGGGAAAAATTTGTTCAGGCGGCCCTGAATGTATGTATACCATTAAGCCATTTCCCTTTCGGGGTAGGCGTGACACTACCCGATTCGGGTAGTGTTTCTAGGTGGATAGTTTCTTATAGTAAAGAACTACAAGTGTGGGCTCACCAAACCCACGACGCCAACAGCACGCAGTAGTGTTATTCCCGAATGGTCACCCATCCAAGTACTAACCGCGCCCAACACTGCTTAACTTCAGTGATCTGACGAGAACTGGTTTGTTCAGCGTGGTATGGCCGTTGGCTCGAATGCAATCCCAATTAATCCCCTTATTCTCAACAGTAGTTCACAGATGATTTATGTAATCAAGTAATTCAATCGCAATCAAGTGTAATCCAGGTTATTCGGAGTTTTTTTACATAGGTGATCCAAATAGTTTTCATCTTTTTCGTTGAAGATTTGTTGCTTCTTCTTAAATTGATTTCCTTAACTAAAAATTCAACCAGAAAAAAATGTCTCTTATTTTTTTCGGATTTTGGAACAAGTTTGTCAACGGCGATACCCCGCTGAAAACACCAGTTCCCGTTAGATCACTGAAGTTAAGCAGTGTTGGGCGCGGTTAGTACTTGGATGGGTGACCGTTCGGGGAATACTGCGTGTTGTTGACCCGTCGTGGGTGCGGTTTACCCACACTGGTAGTATTTATCCACCTAGAAACACTACTCGAATCGGGTAGTGAGGCAATGAACTTTCGAGTTCGAAATGCTAATCAATTTTTTTTTTTTTTTTTGGAACAAGTTTCAGGAAAGTGGCACGATGGTCGTGGGGCTTAAGGCGTAGGCTTTGGACCCACTCCACCGGCTTGTGGGTTCGATTCCCGCCTCGCACCCTGGAAGAGCCTCGGTGGCCCATGCCGTGTACACTAGTCTAGCAAAGAGAGTTGTTCCTCTCCGGAGAGTCGTGGGACCGGTACCTCTAAGTACTTAAGGCTGTGGCTCTTGGTGGTTCGGAGCCCACCTTAAACTTTAGGTCCCCCTCCCACCACCAAGAAAGTGCATGGGGGTGTGTGTAAAGGAATAGGGAAGAGATACAAGAAAAATGTAAACCCTTAGGTGACACATTAGAAGCTTCCATTCCAACTGATCTGTTTTAGTTAAAAATTCAAGTATTTCGTTCAAAAGTTATCTTTTACGGTAGAGAATAAATCATGTTGAAAATTCATTTTTCTGCTTTAACATTCTTGATTTGAGCTCAACATGGTTTTGTTTAAAACTTAATTAATTTGTTCTTGATTCGTTTTTTCGTCCAAATTTTTGAGTGAAACTTCTTTTGAGATGGGAGGGAATTGAAAAAAAATGACCGAACCTACGAACGGAAGTCTCTGTCTCTCTCTCTCTCTCTCTCTCACAAGCATACTTTCTATACCACCTGTGTGTAATCGTGTCTCCCTTTTGTGCAGCGATTCGCAATTGCTCTGAAGACTCCTCTGCGATATCCCCACTATTCCCACGCTAAGCAAACTATGTATATGGTCTCTTTCTCTCTCCGTCTCTCTGCACACTGTTCCTATAAGATCTCTCTACTTCTCCACCACAATGTAAGCTTCTTTGAGCTCATACGCGTCATCAGTGGATTGGTGTACTCTATACGACGACAAGCGCACGCAAAGTTTAACTTCTACCGTGTGGCCCCACTGTCACCCACATTTTTTTATTCTACTTTTTCGGTGAAAAATTAAACTTCTTTCTTAAAAATTCATCTGAACTATCTTTATGAAAATTCATATATTGTGTTAAGAATTCATCTTTTTTGGTAGGAAATTAATCTCGTTGCTTGAAAATACACTTTTTTGTTTAAAAAATTCAAATATTTTGGTGGGAAATTAATTTATTTTATTAGAGATTCAACTATTCCATTTTCGAATGAGAATTCATCTCTGTTTGTTGAACCTTGAACTATATGGTTAAAAGTTGAACTACTTTGTTGAAAAATAATTTTTAAATAGTACACACAAAAAGATCTATACATTTTTCATTAAGAATTTATTGATGGAACGTATAGTTTTTATTTCAAATTGTAAGACAATTTTTGAGTGATGTTGGAAGAGGGTGCACTGTAAAAAAAGTATCATTTCAAGGCTAGTTTCTGGTATTGAAACAGTCCTCCAAAAATATAGTCTCGAGTGGCTCTATTCTAATGCCACTTTATTTTGATGCCACAAAACGACGTTTTAGTACAAATTTTTTGGATCGAAACAGGACCGAAGTGATGATCAAATTTTTTCTGTTTCAAAAGTTTTCTGTTTCTCTTAAGCATGAAGTTGCAAGAAATTCAAACATTTGCCCTGTGCATTATTTTAGTTCGCTAGTACGTACCACTTTTCAATCTGAAGTTAACAAAGTAAAATTGCACGAACGAAGGCTTCAAAAAAAGACTATTTGGTATTATAACAGGACGCTAAAAAAATGATGCTCAAATAAAATGGAACCATAGTTTTTACAGTGTGGATGGGGTGAGCGGCAACCTCTAATATTGATCGATCAAAAACAAATACCTATTCATTTTTAGAATCTTCACAAAATAGGTTATTCAGGAGAGAAAATTCTAACTTTGCTATTTTTTGGTTCACCCTAATGCCACAGTGTTCCACGCTATATGCTATACCGACACGGCGCTCAGGTCAAGATTTTGATTTTTAAGTCATGAGATGTCCCTACAAAAAATTCAGGTAAAATCGGAGGTAATATTCATATAAATGAACATGAAGTATTTTCTTGAAAAAATTAAGATTAAAAGCATTTTTGATGCTCATTTTTAATTTGTGAAAATTCATATTTTCTTCGAATATAGCTATATTGGTGACTACAACATGTATGTCTATCGTCAATATCAGTTTAGCCGGTTTGAAAAAAAAAATCGCTTCTTCATTTCACTTTCCCTCTTTAGAATTTCTTCAAGAATGAGATTTAAAATTTATTTTCACAAGGAGTTCCGTGTATGTATGAAAATAGTCACATTTTGAAGAATAAATTCAAATTGGAAAGAACTCAGTTTGTATAATCGGAAAGTTAAAACAGTCCTCACCCAAACCCTAATTTATAGAATAACACGAAAAGAAGTTCTAGTCGAATTTGTCAGTTAAAAAAAGATTAAACTGTTCCAATCATTTCAGTGAAATGCTTCGATGATACGGAAAAATGTGTTATAAATCTGATGTTGCTGCTAGAACAAACAATCATCCACGAAAGCGAAGTAAAGCTTTTTTTTTGAGTAATTGAACGTGAAATTTGAACTTTTTTTCTAAAAAAATGTGTCGCTTTACATTGTTTATCTTTTATCTAAAACGAAATAAAATTTTAAGAAATAATTAGAACTAGATCCTATCAAATTGTTGAATTAGATTAGAATTAGAATTTAGATTGAAAATTAAAGTATTACATTCCTAATAATTTTCTGTTCAATTTCCCCAGTAATTTATTTTATCGGTAACTCAATGTTCCACAAAGAATTCCGAAAGCTTCTTCTCGTGATCGCAATCGATTTATGCCTGCGAGTGGGTGAGTTAAGACCAAAAATGGAGATGGCTGGTGAGAGCCTCCTGAAAAAAACAATTAATCTCAATTGAGAAAGGATGGCAGATCGGGGACCTTAGTAATTTCCAATTTGTGGCGGCATCGTGTTCATTGAGGACCCGGAAGAACGCGACAAGTTGTGCTCGTATTATGAATTCGCCCACAGGCATCACTGGCGAAAGTATTTTTTCATCGATGTATAGGGACCGAGATACGCAACATCTCCGTAGGTGGTATCACGTACTCATGAAATTACAATGCTCATAATTTTACGGTTTATATTCTGACCTGGACCAGGCCAAAAAACTAATTATGTTTAATCTCAAGGCAAATTTTGTTTCTAGATCAAATTCAGATGGAAGGCAACAAAAATGATGGATAATCACTGTCTACTGAATCAATTTCGAATCAGGCAAGTAGACCAGCATCAAGTCGTAAAAGCAGTCATCTATAAAATATATTGTTTGACGAAGGATATATAACATACAATTTATTTGACAGATTCTTTACACAAAATCTGATACAAAAATTTATGTGCATTTTAATTAGGCGCTCAATATCGAAAAACCGACACTTTCTTAAAACCACGGAACTTCTTAAGATATTGTAAATATTTAACTTTCATTTTTTTATTTAGATGAGGACCATCGTCGTCTTTCAAAATAAGTGGCAGTCCATATACTACGTTACCAATTTTGGTCTATTTTTTACCCCACGTCACCCCACGCTGACGAGTCAATGGAATTTTCTACCAAACAACAAGACTTCAACAAAATAGATGAATTTGAGTTTACATTTCAACCAAACAAGATTTGAATATTAAATTAAAATGAAACAATGAGGAATTTTTAACCATGAAATATGATTTTTCTAACAGGAAGGATGAATTTTTAGTTCGAACGGACGTATTTGACACGAAACAGTTGGAGTTTCGAACAAAAAAATAAAAAGATGAATTTTTAAAAAGGAATATTAATTTTCTACCCAAAAAGACGAATTTTTGAGAAAATACATAACTTTTCTAACAAAAACTTAAAATATCAAACCGAAAAAAATAATTTCCAAAAAAAAAAAAAATATTTTCTCACAGCTCGATTTTTGAATAAATAGTTTAATTTTCAACCAAATATTTGAAGTGTTTACCAAAATAGTTGAATTTTCAGCTAAAGAGATGAATTATCAACCAAGAAGATTAACGTTCTACCGAAAAATACGAAATTTTAACAAAATACAAGAATTTTAAACCAAACATTTGCAGTTTTGACCAAAAACGGAGACATTTGTACGAAAATAGATTAATTTAAAAACAAAAGAGACACATTTTCTACAAAAAAAAATTGAATTCTTACCAGAAAATACAGGAGAAAAGTAATAATATTGAATCAAGAAAATATCGTTATGGGTACGGACAATAAAATATTTCCTTGTTCTAAGATAATATATTTGTCTTAAGAAAATATACTAGATTGAAGGAACATTTTTTTCTTTGTGTCAGTGAGTACGTTTTCATGAAATTTTTTTTTTCAGATTATGAAGATATTGTATCGCCCGTATTCGTGCCGACATATTCTTGATTTGAAGCTATTTTTTGTTTTTGTATTAATTAAAAAAAAGAAGTTATTTTTTAACCAAATTGATAGGCTCAAAATCATTCAACTGAAGAAATATCTCTTTGGGTGCGAAAAACAGATTCAAGGAAACTAGATAGGTTCTTAGTTTTAAAGATATCAATTCCTTGAATTAATTATCTGACATTCTGAAATCAAGAACTATATATCTCTTTGTTTCAAACAAATGGCGCCCGAAGAAACGATTTTTTTTTTGACCTAATGCACGAGTTTCTCGCTTCCAAACAATATTCAGTACAATTAATTAGACGGCCTTTTTGACTGAAATAAATGGGATTAAAGAAATGCATTTCTTCGGATCAAATTTTTTTTCAGTGTAGATTGGAGAGATTTCCAGCCAAAAAGACGTATTTTTTACAACATTAGTGATAGAATAAAATTTCAAGTCAAAAATGTATTCCCAACCAATCAAATCTAGTTTTCAACTGGTTAAATTTTTTAACAAAAAAGATTCATTTTTAACTAAGATGATGAATCTTCAATAGCAAAAAAAATGGAATTTTAACACAGCAGTCTAACCATAAACCAAGTAGTTAACTTATAAAATAAAGGAAATACATTCCCAACGAAAAATGTAATTGTTGATGTTTCAGAGAAGAAAGATTTCAATATGTTGAAAAAATAGTTTATTTATTCTATAAAAATACAATTTTACAACAAATTAGTTGAATTTTCAATCACAGCGATGAATTTTCAACTGAATAAGATCAATTTTCAACCAGAAATGGAATAATTAAATTTTAAGTCAAAAGAAATAATTGCCGACCAAAAAAGAAAGAAATTTTCAAAAAAGTTGTCAAACTTTCAACCAAACAGATGAATATTCAAAAAATAAAATGAATTTTCAAGAAATTAATTTAGCTTTCAACTAATTAGGGGAATTTTTAAATAATGAATTCATAACTGAAAAATATAAATTTTCAATCAGAAATAAAATTGTTAAATTTTCAGCTAAAAAAATTGATTTTCAACCAAAAAAGAAAAGAATTTGTAAGATTTTCAGCCACAGCGATATAGATTGAAGAAAAAAAAATCAAGAAACCAGAGAAAGGGGAAATTTCTTGAAAACAGGGAAGAATGGGAATTCTCTAAAAAGAAAATAGGGAAAAGATTGTTAAATCTGGAATTGAATTGTATAGGATATTCTAAAATCATATGGCCTGCAAAATTCTTTTGTCACTTTTCAGCACTTATCAGAATTTTGTACAGTTTCGGAATTTCTTACAACATTTGAGAAAAATTGCTTTTATATAGTGTCTGCCCGATAATAAATATTATGAACTATATAAAAATATAATTTATGTGATATTTATTACACAAGAAGCTAAATGAATATGTTGAATCTATATATCAACATTCAAATGAATCTTTGGAATAGAGCCATTGTCTGATTTTGAGTGAAATACATCACACAGATTTTGGACAGGATTCCAAATATGTATCAAGGTTCTCTCAAGGCTATTTGCGCGAAAAAATGCTTTATTTTGATTTTTATTGTTAATGGATTATTTTACTTATAGGTATACAAAGAAATCAAATGTATATATGTCTAAATAAAAGAATCTATTAACAGTGGAAATAATAACAAAAGATGAGACTTTTTGCAAAAATGTTTTTGAGAGACATCTACATTTTTTTCAGAAATCTGGGTAATGCCTTTCACTTAAAATAAAAGAATAAATTCATCTGAAAATGGAATATGAGTCATTAAAATGTAAAAAATTTTTAACTGTAGGATATTTCAGACTATAAAGATATTGTTCAGTTTCCAGCAGTACATATTCAAAATGATGCAATTTCAAACGCTCTGATAATTTATGTGCATTCTCATTCAGCGTTTAATATATACAAAGAGACACGTTCTTAAAATTTCGGTCAATATTGGAAATTTTGAACTTTCATTTTGTTTATTTGGATGATGATCTTCGTGCTCTTTTGAAATTATGCTTAACAAATTTTTTCTTCTTTATGCACAAATTTTGTTTTCTGATTAAAATTTTTGTTTAACTTAAACATTTCTCAGGGAAAAGAGGGATGCGAATAAATATTATGGAGGGAAATTATGAAGTCCTTACAAAAGTCTATTACTAATTTTTAGTATCTGTGACCGTTTTCGAATTATTCACCAAATTTATTAAAACTTGATTGTAGGAAGTGTCTGATTAGTGATAATTATCATAAACTATACAGGTATAATTTATCTAATAATTATTACACATCAAGCAAGAGCAAACTTTTAAATTTGTATGTCAAAATTAAAAAGTTACAAATGGAATGGCAGTCCTTTTGTACTGTAATTCAATATCGTATAGAAAAGAATAGCACTATCGTTGAATGATATCTAACAATTGAAGGAATTGGGAGTAAGTATGGAAAATACTGTCTATAGGAAAGGAAAATTTTCTTTCTCGGAATAAACGTCGAAGAAAAATTTCTCTACAGCGTAAAAAGGTTTTATTTTTTAAATAATAATATCCTATAGTGAGCCCAGCGTTACTGCATTATAATCACAGTATCCGTCAAAACTACTTGTACCGCTGGGTATTAAAATCACGAACATTGTCGAAAGCATATTTACCTGATTTAAAATTTTTCTGTAGATAATCAACATTATGTACTTGTAAGAAAAAACACTATTTCCCTTTCAGCTGTACATAATTTCTACATGTTATTATAATAAATAAATTAAATTCATTATTGATTGAGGAAAGCTGAAAAAATTATGCTCAATTTTCATTTATTCTATACAAAAAATGTACAATATAAATAAAAATTACATATAATATTTCACACTATGTATAATTTTTCCGCTTGGGTACGCACGGTTCAAGAAACGACCTACTGGAGATCACGAAGTAACGAACGACCGTGCCATCCCAATTTGCATAATCACTCTATGTTGCTTTGCAAATTTGCATGAGGAATCCGTATGTCGTTCAGGCATAACAAGAAATCGCTGTACATTAATTAAAACACGTGATTACCTTTTCGAAATCAAACTTTCAAAATTTATTCATCATCTCTCTTTAGGAAACGTCCATTAATTACGTAAAGAAGATTTTTGGAATTTTAGATCTCCTCCCCATTATTGTTAGGATTTGTAAGAATTTTAAGACCTCCCCTCGAACATTTCTCTTTCTTTCTTTCTTTACTTTATATTCTTTACCTAATATGCAAAAAATATATCAATTATTTTTACCGCAAACTAGATTTCAAGGGATTTGAAAATATTTTAAAACATTTTTAGCAATTTTAAGAGATTTTGGAATATTTAAAAATAAGTCACGGGATTTCAAAGGATGTTGATGAATTTTATGTAATATCGAAGTATTTTCTAGAATTTTGAAGAATACTAGTAGATTTTAATGAGATTTCGCAGATTTAAAAGAATTTGAGGAGTGCACAACATATTTTAGTGCGGATTACAAAAGATTTGAAAGAACTTTGAGGCATTTCAACATCTTTCAAGAGATTCAACCCTTAACGGTCACACCTTCAAATACACCTTTAGATATCTTTGGCTGGAAAAAAATCATGAGTGATGTTGAAACAATACAAAATAGGAAAAGAATATCTCCGAAACCTCAGTGATAATTACAGTATTCAAGAAAAAGTAGTTGATAAAAACATAGACGATCAGAAAAAATCGAAAAGCCCATGGAGTCTGAGACAGCCTGTGTGACCGTCGAGGATTTCAGAAGGTTTCGATGATTTAACAGGATTTCGAAGGATCCTAAAAGATTTCAAAAAATATTTTAAAGCATATTCACTGATTTTAGAGGATTTCGTAAGATTTCACAATGTTAAATTTAGTTTTAAGAGATTTACGAATATTATGAAGGATTTTAAGAGATATTCAAGGACTTTAAATGACTTTCAAAAGATTTTAAAGGATTTTAATATATTGACAGTGATTCCAAGAAATGCCGAGAGATTAACATAGATTTGAAAGATTTCAATGAATTTTAAAGGGATTTCAAAAATTTCAGTTACAGTTTTGGAAGAGTTTTATGGGATTTTAAGAGATTACATGACATGAAACAGGATTTCAAAGGATTTTAAAGGATTTCATGTGATACCCAAGTGTTTTATTTTTAATTTTGAAGGACATCAGGGAATTTTTATATAATTTCGATGGTTTGAAGGGCTTTTAAAAACTTGCAAAGATTTCAAAGAATTTTGAAGAATTTCTATGAATACTTAAAGTATCAAAGGGGTTCATATGTATGCACAAGATTTTGAAGGATTTTAGGAGATTTCAGAAGACTCTGAAGTATATCCACGAATTTTAGAGAAATTTTCAAGATTTGAGAAGATTTGAAGGAATTTCAGAAAATCTCGAAATATTATAAAGGATTTTAAGAGGAATTGAAAAAAATTTACCTAATATCAAAGGGTTTTGAAGGATTTCAGGTGGTACCGAAGTATTTTTACGAATTTCGAAGGATATCGGGGGATTTTAATGAGGTGTCACAGGATTTCAAATGATTTGGAGTTATTTCGAAAAATCCAAAATATATTTACGAAATTTGTAGGTTTTCCTCAGATTTCCAATGATTTATCGGAAAAATTGAAATTCGAATATCATAAAGGATCTGAAGAGATTTTGAGTAATTTCAACATTCAAACATTTTAATATACTGTCAGTGTTTTCAACAGATGATGAAAGATTTTCACGGATTTTACAGATTTCAATGCATTTCGAAAGGATTACAAAAATTTCAATTCATCTCATAAGATTTCGAAATAATGAATGGAAGTTCAAGGATGTAAACCCATTTTTAGAGATTGCTACGGATTTCGAAGGATTATAAGTGATTTTTATTGTGTTTTCAAAGATTTCAATAATTTTTTACCTTTTTTTAAAGAGTTTTGAGGAGTTTCAAGGGATTTAAAGAAATTTAAAGATATGACACGGGCTTCTAAAGTATTTTGAAGGATTTTGTGTGATAATGAAGCATTTTCACGAATTTCGAAGAATATTGGGGGATTTTAATGAGATTTTCAAGATTCAAAGATAATGAAGAGATATCAAAAGATTACTAGGGTCTTAAAGGATTTTCAAAGATTTCAAGGGACTTGAACATCTTTTGAGTGATTTAAAGGTTTCTTGATCATTTCATAAGATTTTAGCAGATTTTGAGTGATTTCAAAAACATTGGCCTTGGTGGGATTTCCGAATATTTCAAGGAATTTCAAGGTTTTCAAACAATTTTGATAGAGCTTGAGAGATTTTCTCAGATTTCAAACGCACATGAGGGATTTTTATGAGATTTTGTAGATTCCAAGCGATTCCAAGGATTTTCACAGTTTTGAAAGGTATTTAAGGGATTTCCAGGAAGCTCAATCATTTTGAAGGGCTTTCGAGAGATTTTGTACGATATCTCTGGCATTCGAAGGATTTTTAAACAGTTTTCACAGAATTAAAAATATTTGAAGGAATATACCAAATTTTCAAAGCAATTCAAAGAATTTCAAAGGTTGCCAAAGATTTCTAAGAATTTCACGAGATTTCATGAAATGTGTACACCATATTTTAAGAATTGTTCATTTCCTCGGCTCTATACTTATTGTACACATATTTTTTCAAATAATAAGAAAGAGGAAACTTGCATAAGAAATGCTTCGGACCCCCCTTCTTGAGGAAGAATACTGTTAAAAATTGTACTTTCCATGGGTTTTCAATTTAGCACAAGTGTACAATTAGAACTTGAATGTATCATTAGTATTCCGAGAGGTTTGTTTCTGGGCTTGACTAACAGATGTGCGGATTTCGCATTAGCGTTTTCTACATCCACGTAATAAAGGTCTTGCTAGAAATTATTCGACTTTCCGTCAGCAAATACATTAACGATCAACTCAAGGGGTTAGAGTGAGTGCAATATTTTCTTGGGTGCGTTGTTCATAAGTACGCGGAAATTGCTGGTAATGATAACGCTGGGATAGCGATAAAATATATTACCATTTCAATTCGGAATATTTATTACTGAAAACAAATTTGAAATACTTCCACATAGGATTCAGCGATATTTCACTATTAACGAGGGCCATATATATGAAACATCGAAATACGTACATATTGCACATTTCTGATATTTTCCAATTTTAAACGTTACAATTAGTTTTATATTGGACTTCTAGAAACAGTAAATTTTAGAATTACAATATTACTTATTAGATAATCAAATAACTAAGACATTTGCAATCTCTTCATTTTCTAGAATTATTAAAGTATGTTTGTTGGTTTTGTATAATGTGTAGGGTAATTTAGACATTAAACTCATATGGCTGCTTTCAGATCAGAAAGGTGAGAATTCCATTGCAGAAAAGACGTTTCGGCTCGTTCTGTAATTTATTGTAGCCAGTGATGCACTGCAGCAAGGAGTAGTTATCTGAGGTAGATTGTAATCTTGGTAAGATTTCAGCGCGATTGGAAAGATAGTGGCTGAATAACCTTAGCAAGTCATATATTATTCATTGCAGCTTTATTTGAGCATTTTAGTGATATCCTGCATTGAATTTTACTTCCTAATTGTGCGATTTCTTCTAATACTTGATTCTCAGATGTTTCTGCTGCGCATTGAGAAACATGAAAAATCAGTGTGCGCAACTCTAAAGGAAGCTATTAATTAAGTCCGATGATATTTTTCTTTAATATTGACTCTTATCTTCATCGCGATATGGTTCAAGAAAAACGGGACAAAATCACCTTTGCGAAATTTCATGTTGGAGAATTAATTTTTTTATTAAACAAACAACAAACCATCAAGGTAAGACATACTATAATTAAAATACCCAAAAAATGAAACTGCATCCGTAGAAATAATTGTTAATTTGTAAATCCCTAATAGGTTTGTATCTCCAGGGTAGAAAAACAACTCGAGTGGGGATGTGATCGTCCTCGATCGTCGATAAAGGAAACCAGGCCGGGTAGGTGTACGTAGGTATGTATATCAAGGTCGTGAGAAACGCGAGGGTTTTTCAAAGATCCCGAGATTGTGATGTAATTTGTTTAACGCGAACTGCCTGAACAACATGAAAGACGTGAGATTCGATCGATCCAATGAATTACTCGAGACGAGAATCTTATTTTATTCTAAACGAGCACTTGGAAATGGTACACGTCGATGGCGTTAAGGCTATTCACCAGAAGGTGACGGTATAGACAAGGCGCAGATGGAGTAAGCGCAGGATTGATGTCGTTCAGACTCCCGCTCGCTATATTCATACCATATTGTATCAGATGTCGTTAATGTTCCGATAAAGTAAGCCTTCTCTCAAGACAAAGCGGTAGTTCATTAACGCTAGAAAGAGTTCAGTGCCAGATAGGTCTCGGCAACATTTTATCAGTTTTGAAATAATTGACACGTTTGCTGCAACATGAGTCACCCACGTGTTCTCATAAAGAAATCCTTATGGGAATTTACAAGATTACGAGGCAGTAAAAGTCAAACTTGAAACGAATAGTCGTCAATAAGTGTATTTATAACTGGAAAGGTTATTGAAATCCAAATATTAAATTTGGATGTCCAGATAATGGAAAAGAATGACTTTCCTAAACTGGCAAGGTCATCTTAAAATTCAAGACAAATTGCCCAGGTTTGCTCAAGGTACTTATCAATAGTGCATCTCACAGTTAATGAAATCAGATGCTAAGTACCAAGTTCTAGGAGAACCTCTTGACAAGATGACGTATTGAGAAACGCTTTCAGATAAAAAGTCTTCAAGATCGAAGACTATATCCGTGTGCTCTGATTTGTGATTTCAAAATAATGAAAAAGGCCGACATGATACGATTAATTAAATAGACGATCTGTCTTCTAGATTAACAGGCTGTTATTTGTAAGTCTGCATTCCCTTTTCCAGATTCGAGTTGGCCTCTCTATAGATTCTTGAGTCCAAAAATAAACCATCTAGTATCTTAGCTCTCCTGGTGGCACAATACCATCTCGAGCCTACAATGTCTACAAATAAGGCAAGGTAATCTCTCATTGTATTTTGGATTGAATTTAAACTCACGGAAGCTTGTATAGGAGAAGAATTCAGAATTGAAAGGAATACTAATCGCAGTATGTCTTGGAAATGGATCACAACTGTCATATCTTCCAAAGACGGTCTTTCATAAAGGCCGGTCCTTAATAAATTGCCCATGTGCTCGTCCTCCTCTTTTCCTACTTGGCGCTCATCCTCCATCTCCTCCACCCCATGGTGCACCCTGTAGCGCACTTGTGTGTGCCGGTGGGACATTAAGAAATAGTTCTCCTGGCGTATTATTATATGGCGCTTTAAATGGTAGCAATAAATTACCTACACTGTTCCTCTGCTAACCGCAATCGCCTTTTAAACGCTGCGAGAGCGTATTCTCCAGCTCCAGCTTCAGCTACAGCTTCAGCATCCACATATTCTTGAGCTGTGTATATGTAGGCTTCGGGTAGGTGAAGTGTTCGGTACTTTGGAACGTTATGGTGCAAAGGCGACCGGCGCGGCGTTGTAGGAGAGCATGAGCATTGAGCACTCCCCGGTCCTGCTTTGTCATGCGTGCAGGTGCTCACCACGATCCACGACCATCGTCTCCAACTCTGTACCTGGTTACTTGGTGCGCTTTGAACGCGTGATGCAAGTGCCGCGCTTTTTCTTCTGGACAAATCGACCGCAAACTCTTTTCCCATATGTAGCAATATAGCGAACAACTACTCCTTCGCTTTCCATGCTCGATAGCAATCTAGAGACTGTCACGCCGCCTGTATTGTTGACTGACGAATGCGAGTGACATTCTGATTATCATAGGCAAACAGTCCATTAGCTGATCCATTAGGCATTAGGCAAGCTCTCCTGGGAAATTTTCTCAAATTACTGAAATATTAAACTAGGTCATTCTAAAAATAATAATCAAAGTGTGATTCCACAGAGGTCGTTCAAAATTTCATATGGAAATGAGCCCAGATCTAGCTAGCTCAAATTTACTTATGGAAACTGTCATTTTTCATTACGCAGTGCTCACAACGATAAAATAAATAGTTTAGTAAAGTTAAACTACTCCGAAACAATTCATTTATCATCTGAAAAAAATTTGACAGAAAATTTAGGTAAATGCATACTTATCAAAAACGATTTGACCTCTTCCTATCTTTAATATGAAAGAATATTTCCAGATTGTAATCAAAGTAAGCTATCCACTCTCGAACTAATATTCATACCACAATTGATTGATTCAAAAGAAAGCAGATTGTATCAACTTCTTTGTTCCGCACAATTATCTTTTATCTCTTGCATAATACCAAAATATTATTTACATTCGGTTGTACATATTCATAATTGATCTCTTATAAAAACAAACTATTGATTTTAATAGCTGATATATGCATATTCTTTTGTGAGTCTGAACAACAAATAAAATATTCATTCTTCTTTTTTTCTGTGCAAATAATATAAGTCATTATGAATATCAATTGTGGAACCAAATGATAAGGCTATTCATAAAAAATTTGTAATATTAAAGCATGATTTGAGTTTAAAATAACCAATTAATCCACTGTTTTGCAGTTGGGCAGTATAGCGCTAATAAATTTTGCTTAATTCTTAATGAATGTAAGTAATTATTGCTTCTCAGCTATAAATAGAAACTATTAGGCTTTATTATTAAATTTTGCAATAATTCAAAAATTTTATATCGACCGGCAATTAAATTTTGAAATTTCATGTAAAAGAATCAAATTCCTCAGATATGTGGAAATAGAATGATGCACATGGGACAGAATGATATTTACTTATCATTTAAATTTAACGAACTCATTCTCATCTCGTATCTCGTGCTTTGCACTCGATTGGTCCAAAATGCGCATTTCTCTATGTTCCGTTCAACACTATTATATCAAATGTATATCATATTCATTTCTGTAAGTTGGCCTGAGATTGCTTATTCGGATATTGCAAAATAAAGTACAAATTTTATTCTTCATGATTACTTCATTATTTGAATCGGTGAATGTTAGAGGGGCAGTAGTCCAAGAAAGCTGACTTTTGGAAAAAGGAAAAAAACTGTCCCGTTCCAAAAATATTGGAAAATTGTCAATATTTTTGGTCCTTATACCATAAGTCCTTATAGCAACGGTCCTTATAGCAAAGGTCCTTATAGCACGAAACGATGCGTCTGCCTATATAGAAACCGGAAATGCAAAAAAACGAAAATCGATAAAAATGGACAACTGCCCCTTTAACATTCACCGATTCATTTATTCTTTATTTTGCACCAATTTTAATTCTCAGCCACCATAAAAAATATATAATTCCAATAAATTACAATTCATAATATTATTATTATTATTATTTATTATTTATTATTATTACAATTCATAATATGCATTATTAAACATTTTATCGCAACTTGTGACGTTTTTCGAAATTTGATTTGTCTATTTTCAATGTTATTTTTTACGATTTGAACTAACAACACGAATCTTAGCGTAAAGTGGTTTTAAGCAAATTTGTAGATATAAAATTTGTAGATATTTTTTGGTTGAACAGCTTTTGTCTTTTCAAACATTCAATTTTTTTATTTTCAATTTTATTTTTTACGGATAAAAGAAAATCTTCTCGACCTATCCAAAAATTATTAATAAAAAATTTGTAGATCTTTATGTGTGAACAACTTTTGTTTCTTATTTTTTTTTCGTACCATGTGTCATCCTATTAAAAATTTATTGATGACAAATTTTCATGGGCTTCCACTCTTTTTTGAGAAAGCAACTTTTGTCTAATAACTTTTTTCATAGCTTATATTTTTTGTCCAAAAAATTGATTTTCTTATTCTCAATGTTGTTTTTTAAGAATAAAACCAGAACTACGCGTCCTATAAAAAGCGTTCAATAGCAAATTTGTACATCATTTTTATGTGCAAAATTTTTGTGAATTTTGCTTGACCAGCAAAATGGAATTTTTGAATTCCATTTTGGCATTTTGAATCTGGAATAGCTGGCTAGAGAACTTGGCCTTCATTTTAGGACAATAGAAGAGTATACCAAAGCCTAATCCAATCTGTCAATTCTTCCGAAAGTTATCGTTCTCGCGAACAGACAGACATGCATACTGATAGACATACTTACAGAAAAATTCGTAAAAACCTGTTTTCGGGTTCAGGGGGTCTCAAAACATAGACATTCGATAAAAATCGGGGGGCGACAAATTTTACACAAATCTAATACCTTCTCTAATGAGAATGTAAAAAGTAAAAAATACGATATTGTAGTAGTATTATTTAGGATCGATTTATAATTGATAGATGTTTGGATCAATAACGGCTTCCTCTGACTAATATGATTTTTCAGATTTTTTTTTCCATTAAAAAAATTGTTTGCACACAACTGTGGAAAATACAAAGAGTGTTGAAAAAATTTGTTCGAAAAAAATATTAGTTTCTCGAAATTGGGATTTTGTATGAATGATAAGCATTATTTGATTGCTTCTCACCTAAAACATGAATGATAACAATTCAAAGGATTTTATTTGCAACCCCAGACAATAGGATCCCCCTTGGTTATTGAAATATGTAGTTCACACATATTGGGAAAAATGTTTTCATTTGTTCCATATAAAAAGTGTTTAAAAGAAATGAAAATTATATATAATATTACTAACAATGTACAATTTTTTCACGTGGGAATTGATCGTTCGTGGTTATTATTTTGTTTTCAGGATCATTGATACTGACTACATGGATTAATATTGTGCTTGTAATGGGGAAGCCACTAAAAGCACTCAGAAGAATGTTTGCTTCAATCAAACTCTTCCTTTGTTATAGGAAGAAAGAAATATGTAATTGATTCGAACATATTTTGTTTCATTCAAGCAAAATCTATTTGTTTCAAATAGACTATTATGTACCTCAAACAAATGAAATAATTTTATTAAATATGGATATCTTTTTAATTAAAAATATTTCATTGTTGATGAATTAATTATTTTAGTCAACTTGAAAGACCTTAACTTTTATTGAAAAATGCTGAAATCATACATGTTTAATGCAATATAATTTCCTTTGTCTACCGAGCTTTAATTAACTTGGTATCATCGCAATAGTAGGTCATACCTCATAACTAAAAATACACGTATCTTATCTCTCCGAACAAAGCGACATAACCAGATGTATTTATATCACTTCCAAACACGAGGCTTTCGTGATTGGTAGAGGCTTCCCATTCAAATGATTTTTTTATCTGCCTCGGTTTAAAATACAGGTAGTGTGTACTTGTACGAAGATGATCGGTGAAGAGGGTAGGAGTACGAGTAGGAAGAGGGACAGGATACAGAACGAATGCAATGTAGAAAGGTGGAGAGACGGTAAAGGAGGCAGGGGACGAGTAAGAATGTACTCCGAACTCTCAACATAACGGGTAGCAGTGTAACCATATCACGACAACCAGGTCTCGTTCGAAAGAGGGAGAGAGAAAGGAAGATATAGAGTAGAGTGCACGACACGACGTCGCATTACGATTATTAACAATTACAATTGATTTAGCATTGTTCTACGCGCGCTCTGCATTATTCAAATTTATTTAAATCGCAACGGCGCGATAAACCCTGGAGAGCTCGATTCGAAAACGAGATTCGAGAATACGGGAGGTCGAAAAGAATCAATGGAAGCAGGATGTGTGTCGCTGAAACGTACCGTCATACGACACAAAACTTAAGGGGCCAGCGATAAACCACATTCCAAATTTTGGCTTTTTTTGACACTCCTGTTCCCCCTCATTTTCAACCTCAAAGAAGAAATCTTGAATTTTAAATTGCCCGCCATCACACTCTCGCCACTAGGTGGCCACGCGCCCGCCTCTCTCGCAAGTGCTGAAAATCAATTAAACTTCCCTGGCCCTAAGGGTGCGTCCATGAACTACGATACGCCCTCGCTTATAACCGTGGCTTTATCTCCCTCCCCCCACTCTACATCCACAAAATACTAACGAAACCAAGATGCTTTCAAAGCAGGAAAAATAGGATGATTTTTCACGACAATAAGAAAATAATAGGAAAATTTCTTCAACTGTCCTATCAGAAATTTAAGCAAATTACAACTTTCTATTAAAAAAAAAAACTGTTATCATTGTGTTTGAATCATATTACATAGAAACGTCGCTTGTTCAGTCACCGGGTACCCCGGTATCTGGCAGCAAGTTACATTGCGGCAAGTCAGATTTCTGGCAAGTCACATTGCAGCGGCTCTCTCGTTTCGAAAAATATGAAGTCCACAAACAATTGGCGAAAATAAATAGTTGAGGTCCTCAACAAAATAATTAAATTTTATTAAAAATGGTTGACTTTTTAATAAATGAGTTGGATTTTGTACACAGGAGACCGTGGAATTTCCAATCTGAAAAGTTTAATTTACAACTTGGTTGAACCCTCAACCAAATAGATGAATTTTCAACGAAAAAGATTACATTTTTTTCGAAAAAGACGATTTTCTAACAAAAAAGTTCAACTTTAACCAAGTCGTTGAATTTTCAACCCAAAAAGGTAAATTTTCAAATAAATAGTCTAATTTTCAAATAAATAGTCTAATTTTCAATGGGAGATATTCATTTTCTATTATGAAAATTGATGTTCCACAAAAAAAAATTTCAACAACATATAATTTTCTACCTAACTTTTAAATTTTCAAGTAAAAAGTTCGATGTTTAACCGAATGGCTTAACTTTTAATCTACAAAGATGATTTCTTAAGCAACCATATGATTTTCAACAAAAAATAATTTTTTAATGAAATTGGTAACATTTCTAGCAAATTGTTGAATTTTGAAGTCATAAAGACAAATTTTCTACAGAACAAGTGAATTTGCCACCCGGTAGTATGTATTTTTTTTCAAAGAATTTTAACATTAAACTAAGTAGTTGATTTTCGCATACAAAAAGATCACAGAAAAAACGAAATGTAATCTTTACAGCGATTTTAGAGTGATATTTATCTGCAACAGAAATTAACTTGACGAGATAAAGTTTACCCACCACATGGGGAATGGTTACCATGTCAACTCTATCAAATCTTGTTTTCTTTCGATGCGAAAAAATTCAACTTTATCTACTTGAAAACTAAACGCAACAAATCGTCACTTCTGTTTTTTCTGTGATTAGTTCTTAACGAAACAAAAAAGATCAAAAAAGATCCAAAAATATTTTTATTTAATATCAAAATGAGTTTAATTAAACCAAAATGGGTGAATTTTCAACAAAATAGGTGAATCCTTAACCCAAACATATTATTTGGCACTATTCACCAAAAAAATTAATTTTTAACCAAATAAATGCATATAGAGCCAAATAGTTGGATTTCGAGCTTTAAAATATAAATTTACAATTAGCAATAACAATTTTTGATAAAAAAATGGTGAAGTCATATTTTCAATTAAAAAACTCAATTCTCATTTACCAAAAATAAATATTTAACAAACTATTTAAATTTTCAGCCAAAGGGAAAGCTGACATGTTGAATCTTAATAAAAAAAATTGAATTTTAACTCAAAATTTCAACGTTCAACCAAGAAGATTAATTTCTTACCAAATAATAAGAAAATGTTAACAAAATACATGAATATTCGACCAAGTAGATGAATCTTTAATGGAAAAGATAAATTATTAACAAGATAGTTGCATTTTCAACAAATTAATTCAGTTTTAACAAAAGAATTAAATTTTCGACTTAAATGTAGAATTTTCATCCATTCCAGATAAATTTCGAACCAAAAATATAATAGTGGACGTTCCAACTAAAAAAAAAATTCCTCTTAATCAAAATTAGTTGGATTTTCTCATCAATATCCATTAATTCAGTTCCCATTAAATCAAAAACAGAAAAGGGAAAGTTTCCTAAAAATAGAGGGATAAGCAGAATTTTTTAAAAAGGGTGAATAAGGGAAAGAGTGTGAAGTCTGAAATAAAAGAGTGATTATCCAACTTCTTAAGTTATTATTGAAATTTATCGAATCAGGACCCTCTTTCGCAAACCTATACCTGTATGGATTCATCTCTCGATTTTTGCCGATTGATTCCCCCCAATTTTTTTTGTTTTGCAGGAGAGAAAAATTGAATTTTTTTCAAATCTGTCAACATTGATCTGTGCCTCGGGCTTTTGAAATTAACACAGCGTTTTAAATGGGAAAAGCCTCCTGGAGATTGTTCAAGAAATAATTTTCATACAATAAATTTTAATTGTTACTTCGCGAATCCGCTTGTATTTTGCCCATAAAATGCACCGAAAAATGCAAAATAGAATTTTTATGTAAAATGTATGCTGAATATGCTATTTTTAAAATATTTTCAACATAAGTGGTTTTTATTCAAATAGTGATAAGTTTCAAAGTATTTTGTAACTAATTTTGAATTGCTTAAACAGTTACTATTTGTTTGAAGCATTTTAGTTTCTCCTTTGAATGGTAAAAAAATATCAATTTCGGGGATAAATGACACAATTGATGAATTTTCAGAAGAATATTTCTAACATAACATATGTTTTAATTATTTGAACAATTATTATTTGTTTGAACAATTTTTTCCCTGGTAATCTAAAAAAGTTATTTTCTGCTGAAATTAATGGCGCAGGTAAGGAACATCCGTAAATATTGACAAGTCACCACTTTCTGGAATCAATAGCGCATTCAATAAATGCGTAGGGCAACAGTTTGTTTAAAAAATAGTCAACAATTATTCAAACAATTTTCAGTTTTTTAAACAATGTCTTTCCACTGTAAATTCAAGAAATGACTTTTTTATGGAATCCATGATGGAGTTATTGATTGTTAAGAATGATATTTATTATCCAAGACAGTCTTCGAACTACTCAAACAATTAATAATCATTCACTTGAGCCTACTTTTACAGGATAAAAAATTGTATAAACAAATAAAAATTGAGTAAAAATTTGTCAAATATCCTATTCATAAAATATTTCTTTTAACATTCATGATATGTATAATTAAATCCGATAAAGAAATTCACGATTTCCGGGACAAAAATTCTTTAAAAAACATGAAAATTGTTTGAATAATTACCAAATGCGTTAAATTGAAAACATTTTTTTTAAATGCCTCAACTGTATCATTTTTCCAAATAAGTATTAACTTTTAACGATTCACAGACGGTTAAAATATTGTTAAAAATAATAATAATTGTTTTAAAAAATAAGTTTCAAAATGCGTGCAAAATTGTGTCTCATCGAATATGAATAATTGATTTAGAAAATTTCCTGACGAATGCAGTCTTTAGCAAGAATTTTACAGAAAATGTATATTTTGCATTTTTTGGGGCATTTCCCGGAAACAATACAAGGGGGTGGAACATTCAAATTAATAGGCATATGGTGAAAATAATTTCTAGAATAGAAGGTTTAGTCACTATAAGAGGTAACCAAACATTAAATTTCCAAAAAGTTAATAACAAGTACTTCTTTCTAACATTCTTTCAAAAACCAACCTCTTTCAATTTAAACTCCTCTGTCAATTTCGAAGGCCCAGGAGAAGAGTTAATGTTGTCTGATTGAAAAAAATGTAATTTATTTTTCTAGAAATGGAACGAATTGGAGGACATAGATAACCAAAAATGGAAAGACGAATTCTTGGACCACCCTTGTCTTAAGCGTTGTCTAAGTATGTGAAGTTAATTCCAATTATTCTCCCCTCCCACCTCAAATTGTTAACGTTGTTTATGGACAGCTTCCAAGCGAACGGCTGGGTCATGAAACAGCACAAGTTACTGGGAGAGATACCTCGGAATTATCGATGCCTCCTTAAGTTACAAGGAAGGTATGGAAAACTGCCTGCAGAACCATTCACGCGCCAGGGTGACTGATTGCCAGTCTATTAGTTCCCCGAGTAGCAATCGTGGTGTGAAAATTAGTTTTTTGCGTTCCTTACCTTTCATCTCCTGTACAAGAAAGCATGAACATGAGAATTAGTTAAGCCAGTGATGACAATAATTCTGTACACAATGTACATGTAATATAACCTGTTCTGCTGGTCTCAAGGATATATGAAAGGATTCAGTTTCGCACTTACAATCTGTTCCGTGAAATTATGACCGTAAAAAGCAAAGCACCGTTTTAACTAAATACGTCGTAATTTTCCTGATGATAGGACATCTTGTAGAAGTCATAGAGGAGCTTTTGCATCGTGTACACGTGCAGGGAGCTATTAGGGTGAATTCACATGCATGGGACATCCCCAGATAACATCGGTTATTTACGCACACGCGTGAGAGCAAAATGACATACTGATGAGGTCTGATATGCAGAGCTCCGGGCAGTCGTGATGAGATGATCGCGTTCTCAGTGCAAATCCAGAGTTGCAGTGCAAACATTAATAACATATCATGTTACACTTGCGTTCTCAGGGAGATATTTGGTTACTCTAATCAAATCTGTATCCAGATCTGAAGATTTGGTTGCTATAAGTTTCTTTACTTAGTTTTATTCGATTCGCAGCTAATTAGAATGACCAGATTTTACAGTGAACATTAGACTGATCAGAAAATTTTTCTTTTACTAGGGGGCCACGACCTCGGAATGTAATCGGTCAATATTAAACAAGTACCTTGGTGATTTGCAAAATAGCATACCATAAACGTCACACTGAATCCTGAGGTGTGAAATTGTAATCCAAAAGTGGATCAAAACGTTGCGCCGAGATTGATACATCCACTCTATCGTCACAAGTGCTGAACCTTTCTAATAATTTATATAATCGACCGAAACAGGACTAATGTTAATTGCTGCAAACATTGAAAAAAAAATTATAAAATAGCGAATAGAATCGTAAAGCCATATTTGCAGCATTAACCTAAAATTGATGCTAAGCCATAAAAATGCATATAATGCCCATCTATATAACGACAATAATGGCGGTTTGTGGCATAGTGGATATTTCGAATTACGTCCGTGTTTGATTTTTATATTATATTTTTGCATGCAATATTTCATTTTGTTTGAAAAAATAGTTTTGTAGTGAAATGTCTGTTTTAGATTATATGTCAGAAGAGAAATGGTAAAGAAACAATTTTGCCGAAAACGGATCTAAATATACTAAAATTAATCAAATCTTGCTACGTCAAATGGCGCATCTATATGTTTTCCAGAGTAAGAGATTAAAACTGAGTTTCTCCACATGAATGCTTCATTTTAGTTAATAAAAAAAATGTATTTATTTTCCAAAGTATCTGTAATTATTTTCTTCATAACATCACATTCGCCGGAATTATTGTATTGTTTTATTTTCATTCTTCAATTTTGATATTGTTTAAATGAACGACAGTTATATGATGTCTTCTGTACTCCAGTGTATGGGGCACACCATTCCAAATCCTTCTGTTTGAAAACTGTTCATATCGAGTCACATTCCGATCATAATTTATAAGGTATTTATATCAAAGAGCGCCACCGTGACCCACTCAGCAATACTTCGCTCTGTTCTCAATGTATTGTTTAAAGGACACTATCCCAGGGTTTCAATTAATAAGATACTTTAAATAATGATTCTGATCGAGAAGTACGAAATACAGATACGACAAATATGATCAAGAATCATGTAACGAAATTATCAACAAAATTTATTGTAAAATAAAACAATTTCAAATTTTGCAATACAGATGGCCAATAACACAATTTATTGTTACCTAATATTTAATATTTGAAATGATTCTTGTTTCCAATTATGAAATAATAATTTCAATTGTCCTTTTTGTATCAAAATTTGTAATGACTATACATCTGAATACCCAGTTTTCTCAACGAACCCATGCAGGGAGAATATCATTGTCATTCCAATCAAGCAGCGCTCCTGCTAAAATGATATTACTATCTGGTATTCGCACAAAAACGGCTGGGGTTCCAGGAACCATTACTTCCCAATTCGATCGTCGGAGAGATGCTGTTACAATAATGCCGTTACCTCTAATAAAACAGCGGGATTCTAGACTATTAGGAATATTGACATCAAGAATGTCAAGTTTTCCAGATTTACGTTTGTTATTAGTAGCACGAGGTACGGATACATAAATGTGCTCGTTAGAATTATCTTGATTATGTGGTTGAAGCACCCATCTAGGAATTTCATTACCATGAATAGAACGTATAATTCCAAAAAAAGGATGGCTGATATTTTGAATTTGTACATAAACACAAGTTTCTCCTCGAAAATAAAAACTTTTCCTTTGATGATCTCCTATAGGTCCTCTGAAGGCTGCACCTAGTTTTGTGAGAAATATTGAGATTAATGATCTTCATTCATACTGCGAGAATATTTGATGGTATATCAGTACTAATTATGTAAGCAAGAACTGTTCTCGCTGCTGATTCCGTTACTGAAATTCCTAGTGAAATCTCAAAGTTTCAGTTTATGTTATCCTATACATTTTTTTTTGCTAAAATGGTATCAAGATTGAGATGTTCGCTCGGGTAAAAACAACCACATAAAAGTAATCTTAACCAGTTAACTGGTAGGCTCGAAATTCAGAAATTCAATATGGCGGACTAAAATGCGGAAATGACGTTCCTTGAATGAAAGAGTTTTTAAGTCGCTGATGACTATTTCATTATATTATCAGCTATTTTGAATACTTCAATTTTGAGCCCGGATTCGTCATCAGCGACTAAAAAACCCATTAAGTACAGCCTTTATTCAAATCACGTGACTTTTGCATTTTAGTTTCCGGTACTGGATCCGCCATTTTTAATTTCTCAATTTTGACCCCGGATTCGTCATCAGCGCCCAAAAAATAGGGCATATCAATTTTTATCAAAATCCATTGAGTGTTGTGGTAGTTATTCCAGTTTTGTCACGGATTTTTTCTGCGTATATACGCGTCATTACCAGTTAATTGTTTGAGCATATAAAAGAACATGCAAAAAGCAGGGGATGATTTAAAACAAGCAACAATATATCAAAGCATCGCTTGAAATACGTTAGGAAATTCTACGTGGTTCTTTATGAGATGGTTCCCGTCTACTGTAAATCCTAAAACCACCCAGAACCATTGAAATGAATAATACATGCTGAAAAAATGTGCAGGTCTCAAAACTAAAGAATGAAATCAATATTATAGTTAATGTTTCATTCCGAATTTAAGGTTGACGGGACACTTCAATTATATTAGACTTACTTGTATAATTAAGAAAAATGATCCAGGTTGAGAGTAGAATGATGATCTTCATTTTTTTTCTAGATAGAAGTGACGGTAAAAAAATGAAAATGAGTTCTGGAAGGATTTTTTTAGCAGTAACTGGTGAATTATTGGATTATATTGATTTATGTACTAGCCTCTCTTTGATAACACAGTTTTATCTTCTATCAACAGTAGTAGCAGTATCCATTTACACTTATGCTGTAGATATTGAGGGTGTATAATAAATCTTAGACTGTTCTGTTTCTTAATCCTATCTGCTTAAAAGTATATTTTATATTATCGTCTCAAATCAAAAATTATTATCATATGCTGATTCCTATATTATTTATAACCTCCAGGACAAAGGCTGTTTATGTAATTCTCCGGAATTTTTATATCTGAGAGATTTATTCTAGGATTTATATTATATAAATTGTACATTGAGTACACAGAAACACTGATTAAATTCTAAGGACAGAAAAAGGACCTAAACTACGATAATAACAAGTAGACTGTAAAAACGATGGTTCCATTTTAATTGAGCATCACTTTTTTATCATCCTGTTATAATACCAAATCGTCTTGTTTTGATGCCACCCTTCGTACTATTTTACTTTGCTAACTTCAGATTGAAAAGTAGTACGTACTAGAGAACTGAAATAATGAACAGGGGGTATTGTTTCAATAGCTTGCAACTTCATGCTTATGAGAATTCTTCATTGTTTAAATTTTATTCTACTTTTGAAATGTGATCGAGAAAAAAAGGGGGGAGGGGATAGGTGGCATCATATTAATTGAATAGCTTTTAGAAAATAAAAAATAATGTGCAAATACACTAACATTGAAAAATAGTTATTTTTAAAGTTATTGAAAAAAATAAAGTTTCTTATTTCTTTTTTCAGAATTTAGCCGAAAAGTGAGGTAGTTTAGAGGTCTGTTTTTTAAATGTGAATCTTTTTCATGCTCATTTTGCATAGAATTAGTCATGACAAAATAGATTTCTATTCGGTCTTAAATTAAAAAAAAAAAGTTTCGTCCTATGCAATTGGTACTATTGTTTGGCCCTCAAAGTGCAGACATCTTGGATTTCCCTCACCTAACTTGAAATACCTAATTTAGATATAATTTTTTCTTATAAAGCTATTTAAATCCTAAAAACTGATAGTGAAAAATAATTTTTGTCTGAACTAATGAAAAAATAAAGTTTTATCGCATTTTATCGCATGCGTGCGGACATCTCGGAGTCTTGGATTTTGCCCACCGAACATGAAATGCCTCTACTAAAAAAAAAAGTCAGGAATCGTCAGAAGAAAAGTTAGGACTTCTGACAATTTCTGACCACCTTTGTTACGTTTCTCGACAGAAATCATCAGGAAGAGTCAGAATTCATGAGAAATGTTCAGAAATCGTCAGAGCTTGGGTTCGAAGGATAATCCTTTCATTAGGGGTCCAAGAGTGGAATTACTGGAATTTATAAAATTTATATCTCTTAGGTTATTTATACTATTTATTTATATTCATTCATGTATATTGTCTTTCTACTTAAATTAAATTATTAATATTTATATATTAAATGACTCTGAAGATGAATCTGAAAATTTTGTCCGTTTTGACGTATCTCTTTCTCTTTACAAGAAACACTATATTAACCTAATTTTAAATTTTGTAGGAAAATTTTCATGTGTCTGAAATCATCGAAACCCGTAGATTCTGAATTTCTAACTTTTGAATCTGTATATGCAACATTAGAGAAAAAATTGTTTTCAATTTTTAATCCTTTTTGGTTGGCCTACCTGCGGTCCTAGCCGATGAGTTACCTGATAGGATGTGAATTAGCATGAGCATATTTTCAGAAATATTCAGACTCGTCAGGAATGGTCAGGATGTTCAGAAATCGTCAGAACTTCTGACCATTTGTGACGATTCCTGACTTTTTTTTAGTAGGGACACCTAATTACGACTTGTTACGATCCTGAAGATCCTGAATCTCATTTGACAGGTTTAGGTTAGGTTTATACCGGCATGTTTACACGACGCGCTTGTCATATAGTTAAAACTATAAACGGTTATAATTAGTTCCACATAAATGTTTTTTGGAAATTTTGCTTATTTTGTTAATTAAACTCGGAGCGAATGAAAAGAGAAACTCTGAGAAAATAAACAGCGAAATGGCTAAATGTAAGAGTCAAAAATCTAACACACCATCAAAACTTTTAAAAGAAGAGGAAAGATTGAAAAAATAAAGAAAGCTAAGGCGGCAAGAGAATGGAGTAAAAAATTGATGAAATTTCCATTGAAAAGACTAAAGCTCAAATGAAGCAACATCTAAGGTAAAATTTTTGAGTGCCTGGTTCAAAAAAAACATGACCTTTAAATAACATACATAATTTATCATTATATTGGTAATTTAAAAAATATTTTCTCGATTTATTTCACTTATGAAAGTTATACAAATCTGTAAATTTAGTGGATTTTAAAGAATTTATTCAAAAGAGGTGAGGTTATTCGTAGAGTTTTTAAGATTTGAAGAGATTTCAAATTATTTTTTTTCGAATTCAACCTGAGTTCTTATCAATTTATTCTGCATTCTTTTAATTCTTGAGAATTCTTTCGTATTTTCACAATTCACTCACTTCTACTTAATTCGATGGATATTTTTGAATTTTTTAAAGTTCTTATTTAATTGATAATGGCCTGGTAGAGTTTTCTACTAGTGTTTTTATGTTTATCGAAATAATTATGGCGATGTGTATCGCTCCGAGGTGCAAATCAAGTTACAAAAGTGAACTCGGAGAAGCCGAAGATCCCGAATATGAAACAAATTAATTTTTCCATCGTTTCGAAAGACCCCGCTATTGAAGCTTTATCGCAAAAAGCTTTAATTCCGAAAAATTTTACTGTAAAAGCTGGCCAGTTCACTTACAGTAAACATTTTTTAAGGAAGACATTCTCCACGAGAAAGTCCTAAAAGCAGCCGATGACACTATTTTGTTTAAGGTAAGCAATAATATATTTACTGTAGACTCGAAATGAAAAAGTACAAATAAAACAAAAGTAATTTTTTTGTATTCAATAAACTGTATTATTAGGTATTTTCACTTACTACTCATTTAAAAAAAATCGATTCGTTTTCCCATCAGCAAGTGCAACAACAAGCACAATTTATTCATATTTTTAGTAATTTTCAGAATAAGAAAGATGTGCCAAGTTAATCTAGTCCATGTCTTATTTGAGTAGGATACAGAAAAAGTGGCGTTAATTTTAGGATAAAATTAGAAGACTACCAAATGTATGATACTAACCTCAATTTTTCTTCTTTATCAACTCATGCGACCAAAATCTTAAATTAATGTTACTTTTTTTAACGAGTACTAAGTGAAAATACCTAATAAATACAGTTTATTGAATGAAAAAGAATTTACTTTTATTTTATTTGTAACTTTTTATTTCGATTTTAGATTAAATGTATAATTATTTACCTTTAACAAAATAGTGCCATTGGGTCCTTTTAGGAGTTTCTTGTAGAGAATGTCTGCCTTTAAAAAATCAACAAACTGGTCAGCTTCTACCGTGAAATTTTTCCTAACTGAAGCTTTTCGCCATAAAGTTTTAATAGCTGGGTCTTCCGGAACAACGAAAATATTATTTTTTTCATATTCAGGTTCTATTTTTTCAGTTTTCTAACCTGATTTGCACCCCGGATCGATACACTTCGGCATAATTAATGTGATAAATAAACAACACGAACAGTTCACGGACGTTTGACGTTCCCATGTGCTACGTTACGTCATTGAAATTTGATTCCCACTTCGGTCCTGTTTTGATCCAAAAAAGTTGTACTAAAACGTCGTTTAGCGGCATAAGAATAAAGTGGCATTAGAATGGAGCCACTCGAGACTATATTTTTGGAGGACTGTTTCAATACCGAAAACTAGCTTTGAAATGATACTTTTTACTATCTATGGATGGCAAATCAAGTAGTAGTCAAGGATTCTTTCTGATTATGAATAAATGAGCAAAACACTATGTCGAATCTTCATTTTTTCTCTCAGATTGTTGTTCATTAGAATGAAAGTGGTAATTATAAGACTATTATAGCATGCTATATCCTAGTTGATTGTATAAGTATTGATGTGAAAAATGCCTTCTGAAACCTACGGTATGATATTATATGTAGTTACTTGCGATACTGGGGAATGAATATTTCTACTCATCAGAGATATGAGTGGCTTAATCGGATTATTACTTCTTAGTTTGAAAACTTACCCAAGGTCAAGGATGCAGAAGAAAGAATATCAAAAAGACGAAGCAGACGTAAAACAAAATAGAGAATTTAGATTTTTCAGAAGTGAGAACAGAATTTCGGAACAATATAAACGAACACCTAGGCAAGAAAAGTTGAGAGATGCTAATATGCAATCAAAATATAGAGGCCGCATAGATAATGTTCCAGGAAATCATGATCAGGATTGCCTCTCAAGTGTGTGATACTACTGTTGTAGGAAGAATGACTGGTGATGCTTGATGAGACGATGAAATCCACGTAGCTGTTACCGAGATGAAGCAACCGTATTTGAGATAGTTGAATACTATAGGTCTCAGCAATGGCAAAAGAAAAAGACTAAAAAAATTATTTTAAGGATGGGAAGAGAAAAGAAAAAATAATATTCCAAGAAAGCAAGGCTAAAATCGAAGCGAAAGAAGATAAGAAAATGCAACAAGATTTTGAAGGAAATACGGATTATTATTAGAAATGATCAAGAGGACTAGAAAAGGAAGTAGAAGTACACAGTTAACTGAGATTAAGATTGACAAGTGTCCAATTGTATGGAATAAGGACGAAGTAAAAGACTGTATAAGTGACAATTGCCAGAAATCATTTGGAGGTGAAGCTATAGAGACATTTCTTTCACATTCGTGACAGAGAAAACGGTACGTTAAAAATGCTATTGAAAACGATAAAATAGTAATTTTTGCCTCTGAAGTTAGAGCTTCGATTAGTAACTTTAAGAATGGTAAGGCTATTGATGTGGATGGTATTACCGCTGAAATGCTAAAGAACTTCGACTTCGGCTGAGCGAGTTGATGAATATATGTGCTGAGAAAATGGAAGTTCCAAATTATTAGCAAAAGGCGATTATCATTAAAATCTTCAAGATACAAGGAAATAAAGGTAACTGCAATAATCATAGAGCTATCACCTTACTAAATACCGTAGGCAAAACACTTTTGAAAATACTTACTCGTAAGATCATAAACATAAAAAAAGAAAATATCTGGGAAGTCGAATGCGAATTTATTCCAGGAAGATGATGTTTGAATTAAATATTTAGCTTGAGACAGGTCACAGAAAAAGTCTGGAAATAAAGAAAAGGTTCTGAATTTGTTGATCCGGAAGCAGCCTTCATCGAGATGGAAGAAAATAAACTCTGAAAATGTCTGAATGAGTATGGAATCAATGGTTTACTCCTGAAAGCAATATATGCATGTAGTAAAGCCATTGTAAGTGTAAATGTAAAACTGATTGGTTTAAAATAAAATTGGGCAGGAGGGAAGACAAAGATCCTTTATGTCCGCTTGGCTATCCATTATATTTATGGACAAATGTCAAAAAATGTTTCTATGAGTCGAGTACGGAGTTAATCTCGGGACTCTGAAAGTGTGTGGATGAGTATTTGCAGATGATAAGATTAAGATACCAAAGTCAGCCCATGATTTTCAGAGTATGTTGAGGAGAAAAAATACTAGCAAGAAGATCATGGGTCTTAAGATTGATGAAAATAAAACAAAAATGATTGTTTTTGAAAGAATTATTGTAAAAACAGTATGCTACATTACATTAAATGAAGACAGAATAGAACAATTGGATAATTACGTGTATCTTGGAATTTCAAATACTTGTGCTGTATCGTAGCGAGACCTGGACACACAAAGAAAAAGATAGAAGTGAAGTTAACGCGGATCTCGTTACTGAAACTGTTAACGTCATTTCGGAATTTTGATTTACGTTGTCTTTGAAAACATTTGTCTGAAATGGTATATAGGACTGAGATGGTCGCTCAGGCAAAAATAACCACGTGGAAATATTGGTACTTGGAAACGTTTCCACCCTTCACTGACAGATGTGGTTATCAGTACTGTGTGCACTTAGTTTGAGATGGCAACGCATCTATCGGAAAGTGCTAAGAATCGCTTCAAAGGACAATCATTGTGTTTCATAGCGGCATTCATTTGCTGCTTGGAAAATGGCGAAATTTGATAGCTGACCATGGAAAATACTTTCAAAGAGGAATAATTGCTTACGTTTCTTCTTCAATGAAGTCCTTAATTTTCAACAGAAAAGGGCGGAAACTTATTCAAGTACACAATACTTGTAAGTATATATGAAAACCAAATAGAAATTGGGTGAGAATTTGAAGAAAGAAGCAATACATCGAAGCATCGCGTAGAATTCCACGTGGATTTTTATATGTTTATTCATGGGTTGGTTTATGTGTAGTTAAAATCCTAAAGCCACAAAGAAACTTTGGAATGAATGAGACCTATTAGGAAAGTACGCAGGTTACCCAAGATTCAAAAATCCCTTTAATATATACATATCTCTTTCCATTTACATTTGCAGCAAAAAATTACGTTCAAATGTCAACTTAGAACTTCACGTAGAACTCATTTATCAAAATAACTTTAAAATATTCACGCTCCAAGGGAGATAGAGTCATTCGTCCAAAACAAGAAGTGCCAAATTTTCTGGAACTACATTTTCCGGACAGCAGTCTCCGTTGCACACTTGAGGCCTGACATTGTTCTCCAAGACTTCGAGAAGCGAACTGTATTCGTGATCGAATTCTCGCATCCATCCGAATACAACGTCACTGCCAAGAAGACAAAAAAGGAAAAGAGAGATGAAGACCTTAAAAGAGAGCTGCAGCGACTGTACCCAAAATATCCGGTACAAGTAAGTGTCCTTGTGATCGGTGCTCTTGGAGGTGCGAAACTATCACTGGTTTGTAACCTCAAAGCAACTGCTATCTAAAAATGACACTTAACCCTAACAGAACCGCTGTACATCAGACCTGCGGCCATCTCTCATGACCTCAAGATCATGACAGGCTGGCGAAACCGTCGTGTTTCTTGAGGACACAAAGCGATTCAAGGATGACAGATTTCTGTATCCATCTCGCAAGTGTCTAGGCATATTTTTGGCACGTGGGTATGGCTTTGAGGTTACGAACAAGTGATAGTTTCACACATCCGAGAGCATTTATCACAACGACAATTACTGCAACCGAATATTTTGGGTACATTCGTTGCTGTTCTCTTTTCAGGTCTTGATACCTCTCTTCTTTTTCCTTTTCCTTGGAAGTGATGTTGTAGTCGGCTGAAGCCAAAAATTACTTAACGAATATAGTTTATTTCTTGAAATCCGAAAATCGTAGTTCCAGAAAATTTGGCACTTCTCGATTTGGACAATTGTCTCTACATATGAACCTCAGATGGTTCGGCAGGGTGCGGTCGCGGCTAACATCGTAAGATTGACAACGATGGTAATAAGGCACTTTCAGGGCCGCATTACGTTTGCAGAGATATGTCGTTCTCGCGTGAGTGAGTCACTTGGATAGAATGTGTTTTACGTACTAAGCGTGTGATCACGGTATACTGAGGTGGAGATGATACCATCCTGAGATGCATAAATGAAACTTACTGTACCTGAATTAAGTCCTGATGATCTGAGGAAAGCAAAAGTTTGCTCCATCGAAAAGGATTATTATCCTACATTTCTGTGAGATTTTCTATGCATTTCCTTGTCGAGTAGCTGCTGGCAAAATTCTACAACCTCTGCTTTCTTTTTCGAAGTGAGGCATCTAGATGAATTAATACACGTTTTTTTCTCCTGATGTTAAAATTCAGGCCAAGGATTTTGGCAGCTTGCTCCGCGACTTTATAAGAGAACGCTTCTTTCTCCCATTTGCAACGATGTGAGCTATACTCAGAACAATTCGGTTATAAAGACATTGAAGGTAAGCTTGTTCTTCGTTCATTGAACCACCCCGAACAAGTAGAGTAGAAATGAAACAGCAAGCATGTTAGTCGCAAATACCTTGTTCAACGCCGACAGATTTGGAGATCAAATCTGTCGAGAAAGATGCTTTCATCTGCTGCGAAGAGACTCCTTCACTGATATTACGTCGTAAATGCGGCTTCCAGGCACGCCCAAATATGTATAGGTCTCTCCAGTGTGAATATGTCTAATAACACTTGTATCCACAATTTAAGGTTCTTTGGGAACCCCAGTAATCATTCTCTTCTTCAGATAATTCTTGGGACACTTCTTCAATCCAGAGTCCATATCAATCTCTCCTATGTACGCCTTGACGATATTTCAAGCAAGTTGAAGTTTGCTTGCACCAAAAGCATAGATCTTCAGGTCATCCATGTAAAATACGTAAGTAAGCTTACCCGTGTGGAAAAATTGTCATGGCGCTATCTGAGCCCAAAATAGGAAAAACTTGGCCCCAAATTGGGGATTTTGAAAGGACCAAACCACAAATGAAACGCCTAACCCAGCCAGAGCCTAACTTACGGACCGACTTGGCCCCAACTTAGCTTCATTAATTTTTCTAGTTTTAGCCACATTAAAATAAAAAATTGTTCCTAGAAATAAAAAAATGAGTGAAAAATGTATAAAGGTAGAATTGTTCACTTGAAAGAAACATTTTCAGTAGCTAAAAATTTCAAGGAAAATCTTATTTCTGAACCGGATTATTCGTCGCCTGCCTCATCTTTCGATTGCCATCCCAATCTTTGGAATTAGTGAAGACTGTTCCGAAATGAGGAAAGACTTCATCCTCAGTGGACTTGTATTTTACACGAAGAACTCCTGCAAAATGAAAAAAATTGTAAATTTTGAATTGAAGTTTAAGTTAAACTATAACAATATATTATCATTAATCAATGTAACGAATCGGATAGTGTCACGCCTACCCAGAAAGGGAAATGGCTTAATGGTATACAATGTAACAATAACTGTGTTACCGAGAATACAAGAGTACATGTGAAAGTCCTTGAAAAGTAATTTATTTGATATTTTCTTCGTAGCTGTAAATCTCAGGGCTTATTCTCCTGACATGTACTTTTTGATGATATTGGCGATGGATTTTCGAATTGGCTTCTCCGTCAAAAAGTAAGCTTAAGTAGTGGTCTTATGAATGTTCAAATTATTTATTCTTTTATAAAAATAAAACATTCAAATTTTTTTGAGGTTTGACTTCATTGCGTTATAAGCATAAATTATTTATGATTTATTTACTCACATTCGTTTTCGTTCTGGAATCTTGAAATGTTGGAAAATGCTTGATGTTTCCAAACGCGATGAGCGCTTTTCACTTTCGAAATTTTTGTTATTTGAATCACACTTTAATAATTGATACAGACGAAATCACAAAAACAATCGCCAATATAACCTCAAACCAACCAACTTATCATCTACTTGTGTTCAAGAGGTTAAATATGGAGCCCGACTGAAAACAGATGCACAGGCAAGTTCATGGCGCTGCAATCAAAAGCTGTGAAACAGAGTTGGTTTAAGCTAGATTCAAGATATTAACCCTGTTTTAGCCATGAAATAATTTTCCAAGTTGGGGCCAAACTTGTAATTGGGCAAACATTTGACAATTTTCACACGGATATGCTCGTGATGAACAGTGCTGCCGCAGCGGTATCCAGGAGAATTGTGTCATGCAAGAGATAGAGGCAGAAGTGTGGTGAAAAAGAGCAGAGGACTCATGGTATCGCCCTTAAAGACGCCCCTCTGGAAGGTGCCGTTATTTGTTGTCACACGATAATTTCCAGATGAGATAGTAACTCTAGTTTTTCAAAGGGGCTTCAATCTCTCTATGCATCTCACTATGTGTGGATGAACCTTGAAGCTTTTGAACAAACAGACAATGAGTCTATTAGAGGTTATATCGAAAGCTTTCCGGTAGTCAATCCAGGCCATTGACAGGACGCACGGATGGGCGGATGCTACTATAAGTATCTTCTTTCAAATAAATTAAAATAAAAGATTCATAAATTATAAATAGAAAAAATGCTTTTTCTTGCGGAAGAAGCTGCTTTCTACAAGCTGATCGCATCTTAAAATTTCTGAAGTAAAAAGTATTCTTACGGTTTATGTGCTTCACAAATTTGGTTACCATCTTCTACTCGTAAAGTGGATAACTATGACATAATCATATGATTTTTGTGTTTAATCTATGTCAAGTGAATTCACGAGAATATTTTTTACTTTTATATTCACCGAACCTTTTTTACCACAATTTGCAAAAGATAACCGCAAAAAGGCAGACTACAGTAAAAGTTATCTGGAATAATTTTAAGGTTATTGATCATAATTACAAATAGAAACTTTATGCATATTACATAAATTTTTATACAAGTGTGGTGAATATGTATGTACTCTTTCCGTAATAGTTTTGAAAGTATTTAGTAACGTATTTTTTTTCAAATATTTAACATATATCATAATTAAGAAATTAAGTGAATTAGCTTGAGAATAAAAATCACATAACTCTGGTCTCCAATCATTTTCCTTGTTTATTGATATAGTTAGTCACTTGGATATACTCAGGTGTTGACAAAAGTTGTAGATGTGAACCTGAAAAATAGTTTTTAATTCAGAAATTATCAGATACAATAAGATTGTTTGAAGAAAAACAGGTTTTGGCGCTAGGAAAAGCATTTTTTTTCGAAATGTCGATAATTAGAGAACGGTTTCATTGATTAATATGAAACTCGCATAAAACTTATTGAACATGCACTAGATTCACAATTTATAGTTCAGACAATTTTACACGTCTTTTGCGCCTTGTAAGGCCTGAATGAAGTCAATTTTGTGATAAAAACATAAGAAAATGACGACTGTTTTGGAAATTTTTCTTTATGTGTTCAAAATCATAAAAGTTCAATGACTTTGTTAGTAGACCAGGAAACAAAAAAAAATTCGGTGAGAAATATTATGCTGAACAAAATAATGCTGACTGAAAATCTTCGACGTCCACGTCTCCCTTTTAGACCCTTATTGTCCCATCTCATCTTCTATCCTCTCCAGTCCTATCGTATCCTAATCTATCCTATACTATCCTATCCTATCATATCCTGTCATGCACTATCCTGCCCTGTACTATCCTATTCTATCCTATTTCATTCTATCGCATCCTATCCTATCCTCGTTCATCCTCCGTATCATCTTCTATCCTAAACTTTTTTTCTTCTGTCCTATGATATCCTTTGCAGAATTGATAATAAAAAACTTCGCTGACAGATAAATAAATTTGGTAAATTTGGATATTTAGACTACTATGCGGGACGTTCTGCTTTAGGTTCTTTGTTCTTCGTGGATGGCTTAAATTGAAACTATCAGCATTTAGAATTGATCAGAAATCAAATTTGCTATAATATAGTTTCTTTTATATATAAAAAAATGTTTAGCAAGGAAAATTTTCGTTAGAGACATGTGAAGACAAGTTATCGAAAAGTAAGTGATAATCTGTACGTAATTCCCATTTCTGAAATGGAGTCATTTAATATCTTTATTAGAAAGAGATGTAAATATATGTGTTAAATAAAAAATTTGGAATCAAAACCTACTTTCTTAAAGTGCCAAATTTGGACAATTATGCTTTTTTTATGTGCCAAACTTTGGCAGTTATACCCTCTTGTAGTAAAAAAAACTTGCAAAACTGAGGAGTCTTTTGCGCGTTCAGCGCGCTCAAACTTGAGTCTTTTGGATCGAAAATTCACCTATTTGTTTGAAAATGTAACTTTTTCCTGTGAAATTTTTTTTTTTTAATTTGTCGATTCAGTTGGGAATTCATGACTTCGAAACCCTAAAAAGCAATAATTTTCAATTTCCTATAGACGTCAAAGTCTGAGAAAGAATCAGTTTTATTTTTTTTCTCAGAACTCTTAAAGATTTCCAAAATCATGATCATACAAATTTTTGATTCATTTGTTTCTACGTATAAAAACCTCATTTAAGAATGAAGATCATTTTTCGACTTTTTTGCAGTTTTTAACTTCATCTATTATACCATTAAGCCATTTTTCTTTCGGGGTAGGCGTGACACTAACCGATTCGGGTAGTGTTTCTAGGTGGATTATTTACTACTAGTACTATTAGTGTGGGCTCACCACACCCACGACAGGCCAACAGCACGCATATGAGATAATCCACAAAAACAGTAATATTCTAAGAAACTTTTCCAGAAACACAGAAATCAATGTCTTAAATGAAGCCTTTCTTCGAACGTGATTGAGATGTAAAACAATTTTTCAAAGAGGAGAAAATGGTAAAATTATGTTGGTCATCCGTTCCAAATAAAAAACATCCAAACCTTTATTTCAAATAAATACAAGTTTCAAACTCCATACAATTAACCCACGTTTCGACACGGCTTTGTGTTTTTCTCAAGTTTGAATTAAACTGTTCCACAGTGTAAAAACATAACAGCGATAGTATCAAGTAGTTAAAATCAAGTCAGTAACATATTAAATTGTTCAACCTCCTGAGAAAATGGAGGCTAAACCGTCTTATACAATTACATGTCAAACACAACATTGAGTTGTTGGTTATGATTAATCCCCGATCCCCGCTTATGACTATTCCCGGACGGTCACCCATCCAAGTACTAACCGCGTCCAACACTGCTTAACTTCAGTGATCTTACGAGAACTGGTGTTGTCAGCGTTGTATCGCCCTTGGCGATACCCGCAATCATTAATCATCCGGTAAAGTTCTTATAGATGTCAGAAATGATCAATTACCTTATATTTTGCAAGAATCGAAAAGTCTCTTCACTTTTCCAAAAAGCCTTTTTTTGGACAACCCTAGTGCATAAATCTCTAATTTAAAGTACGCTAAGATTAACATCCATTTAGAATGAATTCTTGATCGGCTTTCTTCCAAGTCACATTTCTCCGTCGCTGAATTGTAACAATGAGTGAGTATCCTTTCAATCTGGAAGGACTGTGAGTACATCTTGTGTTTACCCATTAGAAGAAGGCGGAAGTTTCTGCGTATTTTTTGCGCAAAATCAACGTCATCGCGGCAGAGTACAGTGTTGCAACCGGCGCGGGATCAAAGCTGTACCAGATCGGATCCGCTCTTGGTACCGATCTTCTGTATGCCCTTTTCCGGCGGTTTTATTATACAGGGTTACTGGAGAAGAACGTCTGCTTCGAATCATAATCAGGATGAGAAGTGCCCTTGTCCTCCAATGAGATCGAACGCGAACGCATGTAAGGAGCCATCTATGGAGTACGTTACCAATTTGAGGGTGGAAGAGGTCGCGCCAAAAAAGATTGTTGGTAACAAGGGCGAAGGGGGCGAGGAATTCAGTGGAAGTGACTGTACGAACTTAGACAATGTTCAGTACGTTTCCTAATGATAAAAACAAAGTTTGCGAATCTTGCGAAAGATCGACCTGCAACGGTAAGGTAAACGTCCCAACAATCGTGACCTTAGTCCCAGTAATCATGTCGTCAATTTTCTTACTTCTTATTTAATTTGGAATAATTGAAATTCCATTTGATAATATGAAATGCTGAAAATGAATGTTTTCTATCACCAAACATTAATTTAAACATATTTGTTATCAACATATGCAAATTATAACCAAGTTTCACGATTATTGGGCCCGTTACGATTACTGGGTTACCGTTGGATAATAACTCATTGAATTTGAAAATCAATTCAATATTTCAAACATGACGCTTCTCGCCTATCCCCCATTTTCTCACTTTTCGAATAATTATTTTTCCCCTGTTTTAAAGAAAATTCCCTCAGCTGAAAAGTTTACTATTATGTTTTCGATTTGGATTGATTCATCTCTTTTGTTGCAAATTTAACTAGTTTTTTGAAAATTCATTTTATTTCCAGGCAAAGATTAATATTTTCAACTAAAAATTCAAGCGTTCCATTTTTCTTTACAAATTTATATTTTTGGTTTGAAACTCAACCTTCAATTAAAAATGTATAGTTTTCAGTTGAATTTTGAACTCTACTGTTGAAAATTCATTCTTTTTAGGATTCGTCATTTTAGCTAGAAATTCATCTGTTTGCTTTTTTTAGAGAAAACTAATCTTCTGGTTGAAAAAAACAACATATTTTTCCTTAGAAATTTGACTAGAGTCGAACTCGTATTCGATCCCAGTGGTGGAT
>CAKNXH010063749.1:0-22963 GCA_932178445.1 Andricus quercusramuli | reverse complement strand
GGGTGGCACGGGCACAAATAAATCCTTTCCTGCTCGCAATCTAATTGGTAAACCGGCAGGAATCACATATTTTCGAAATTCGAATTGCCGGTTCGGATTTTTCTGGGGAATAAGCCGAATATATCCCAGTTTTGAAAGTGCATATCCAAGTACTTCTTGAGGAAAAGGCCTGCCCGCAGAAGACCCAGACTCTCTGGCAGGGGAAGAAGAACTAGAATTACGTTCGACATTGGGATTCCCTTCACACTGTAGTGAATCGTAATTAGCATGAGCTTTAATAAAACTCCTTGAGAAGCGTGCTTGACCTTTGCCTACTGGACAATCCCTTTTTTCATCTGGACTCAAATTATCAACTGCGCCGCTTATCATATTTATTTTTATTCTTGAACTATATCCATCCTTCCTGTAAATTCCACGAAGAATCCCACTATCATCCAATATTGCAAAAATATCATCATTGGATGTTGATAACACAATATATTCTTGGGTTGGCACGGGCACATACCCATGTGGTTGTATTAGAAATTTAATTGGCAGACCGGCAGGTATAACGTATCTTCGAAATTCAAATTGCTGGTTTCCATTTGTACGAGGAATAAGCCGAACATATCCAAGTTCTTCTGTTGTACATCCAAGTACTCGATCTGAAGGAAGCCTGCCCGGAGGAGAAATGGATCTGGCTTGAAGTGAAGGTTCCTGAGGAGATGGCCGGTCAGGTGTATGTTGTCTGGCAGAAGAAGAACCAGGATTACCTTCGCCATTAGGACTCCTGCTAGCAGGCGATCTGGACCTGCCACGAAAAAGAGCCTCCTCTGGAGAAATCCGGTCCGGCAAATGTTGTTGTAGAGCAGCAGAAGAAGAAGAAGGGGCAGGATTATATTCTCTATTAGGTTTCTCGTCTGGATGAGAACTGCATTCTGCAAGAAGAAATGGAAGATTCATTTTTTTTGTTCGGCACATTTATGTCTAATATCTCTCTAATTTTAAATTATAAGAACTTCCCACTGTGAATTTTTCCTGTCAAATAAACATATATTTTTTCGTAGAAGATGAGCGCATAAACGCTTTAGTAAGCTTAATGACAATAAACGATTTTCTGATGTACGAAAACCTCCATAAAATGGACAGTTTTTAATATATCCGGTTCTTTGGCAAATTTTTGTACTCAGTTTTTATTGTCGAATAACACTTAGCAAACAATCATTTCCTATATGCCGAATTAAGAATGGAATTGCACTTGTTCCAAGAGTCTATAAAGAGAAGTTGAGCGTCAAAACTTTCAGGTTCAAAATTATTAAAGCTCACCGTCTTTGAATTTAACTTAACTCATTGTTTTACTTTTGGGATTTATTCTAGATTCGCTAAAATTATCCTGAAATTCTTATAATCTTCATTAAACTCTTCTAAATAAGAAAAAAATTAGACACATTATTAATACACGTTAGTCACTTTTAGTTACTTTCAGACACATTTTGGGTTAGAAATTATTATGTCAAGGAACTGTATTTGAGAACAAAGTCTCATTTGCAAATAACGTTTAGACTTTACTTTAGTTTTTTCTCTTTATTGACTTTGATTTTCTATATATAAATATATTAAAAATGCATATTTTTATATACATAATAATAATAATGGTGTATAATATACAATATACTAGCTGTTACCCGCGGTCATTTGCATTTGATCACTTTGTCTGCCCCCCCCCCCCCCCCCTCAGCTGAGAGTGCCGTATAAACATGTAGTCGAACTGTTTGGTGAGAAATTAGAAAAATTAATTTGTTTAGGTTCTACTATCTGCATGAAAATGCATTATTATGTTAAAAGGTAATTTCTTTGTAGTAAGCTTAATAGTATATTATGCACCAAACGGGAAAAGCGGGACATTATTGATATGAATGTATCTTTCCAGTGCGAGTCGTAGGAGCCGATTCTAAGTGCCGCTTTTCAAGTTCATAAGTATGTAATGGCCATGTATATCTATTACGTCATAATTTCTGACGTCGTAGACTGTAAAAACAATAAGAGTGAGAAAAATTAGTCTCAAGTGGTACATAATTGAGACGGTTGATGGGAACTTATAATCGTTTCTTTTTGCACTGAAAATAGCAGCAAAAAACAGACAACAAAAATAACAAATGGGAAGGGGAGAAATAATACCGTAAAAAAAGAATTCTCTAGTTTTTCAATGTAAATATATGTACAAATGGCTATTATATGACTATAGGATGGAAAGGGGGACTTTAGGTTCGGTCCACAGGCCTGATAAATAGGCGTATTCATGCACGTATTATATGATATATAATAAGAATTACAGATATATTACATCATTATATTTACCAATAGAATTAACGATGGCCGCCAAAGTGAAAACAAAAGTACAGACCATCCTGATTTTCGCAAAGTAGAGAACAAACTGACTAAAGCTTCAGTGAATAATTTGGTTATTAACTGTATCTAAGGAATATTCCATTACATCATCAGAGTTCAAATATATACTCGTTCATAAGCAGCCATTATCTCACATGTATGTGAAATAACGACTTTATCAGTGTCAAGATTGTCTCTCGTAAATAATGGTATCATTTCACATTTCTTATTATGATCATTTTAATTAAGACATTCTCATCTCAAATGGAAGGTATTGGTTTTATGTAAAAGTTGAGTGTTGCCAAATTCATCAAGATATGTCATAGCACAAATAGTGGTACCTGGAAAATCATATCGACATGCGTTCATAGTTTAGACAAAGGTTCGAGAAAATAGATCTTCATTCCTCCAATTTTATTTCTTTCGAGACTGCATTATTGCACGAATTGATATGATGCATTCATGTGATCTCGTTCATCGATTTTTTTATGATGAACCAAATATAAATTTTTTACAAATTATTTTAATTCTACATGCACTGCGTTTCAATTATGGAATAGATATTTGAAAAGTTAATAAATCTTTAGAATGTAATTTCAATTTGCATAATTTTAGATTTTTTAATGGAAGAAATAGCTCTGTTCCGATTATTTAAAAAAAAGTTCGTATATAGAACAGTTTTCCAGGATTATTTCAAATATATTCACTAAATATAATAAACAAATATCAAAAGTGTTGATCAATATATTTCAAGCGTCACAGTATGACCACGTTTCGTTTTTGTCAACTTACAATGTATATAATGGGTAAAAGATTAAATTGTTTGCCATTTTCCTGAATTTCTAGAAATTTTCATAATTTTCGAATTAAACTTTCGGGCTGGTTTGATTTTCCAACCCATACTAGACTTTCGTGCTTTTAGGCCGTGTTGCGAACCCGATACCCGACCCGGCGTCAATCTGTACTCCCCTCGAAAGTAACGTAACCGTTGGCTAAACACGGATTTACGTTTATTCTACGTTTCCGTTTTCCACATTACAATATTGAATCAGAAATGATTAAAAATAGCTGTGAATTTGAACTCGAGTGTTTCCACTTCGTTTGTATTTATAATTACATGGTGCTCATTTCCCGAGCACTTCCCTTCCCGGTAGCAAATGTATTTGCTTTTTCATAGAGGAAGCATTAGTTATTTTTTTCAATAATAAACAAACCGAAGTCTTCATTTTGCTCACTTTAAAAAAAAAATGTACAAATAAATCAAAAGAACAAAATAATGCAAAAAATGTTTAAATACAAAGACAAATCAAATTTGGTATTCGAAATGATAATTTTTCGAGCGGGAAAAGGGAAGGGGAAAGTTCTATCGCACACTATCTCTTTTCCAGCTCCATGATTTCTTCACAAAAGTTGTCAGGATTACTCTATTTGAAAATTTATAATCAAAAAGTCTTTTCTATTCATGCGCCGACTTTGAATTATGTCGATAAAAAAAGTCTTTCTGTTTAAAACAGATGATTCAAATACTAAAAATGAGCATAACTTCCTTAATCTTCAATGAAGTGTATTAATATTATAGATCATGCATGGTGGAATGATGAAATTGAGGCAAACCAGAATGAAAAGAAAGAAGCGCACAAAAAAAAAACGCTGAACATTACCGGTCTTAGCGATGAGGAGAGAAATAGGCTCAAAAATAATTACAGACACAAAAATAGGAAAGTTAAGCGACATAACAAAATTAAGAAATTAATCAGAAAAGAAGAAGTGAAGAAAATACAAAATGACTTTGAAGGAAGCAAGAAGCTATTATTTCATGAAATGGAGGAAAAGGAAAAGTAGAAAGTTTGTCAGTATGAGAAACAGCGAAGGTGAAATGCTATATAATATAGACAGGAATGTGTATGTTTCAAAGGACTCTTTTGAAGAATTATTAGGAGGTAAAGATATAGGGCAGCAGAACTGTGACAAAGAACATAATGCATTAGAAAAACCAATTGAAAAAGACTGTGACTGAGGTTAGAGATATAATTAAGAACTTAAAAAACGGTAAGGTTGCTGGTGTAGACAGTATCAGCGCTAAAATGCTTAAATACGGTGGCGAGTATATAACTCACAGGTTGTGCGAATTGATGAATTTACGTATCGAGATGGGAGAAGTCCCAGACGATTGGGGAAAAGTGATTATCGTGCCAATATTCAAAAGAAAGGGAGATAAAAGCAACTGCAGTAATTACAGAGGTAACAGCTCACTAAGTGCCGCAAGTGAAATATACTAAAAAATACTTATCCGTGGGGTAATGAAAATTACAGAAGAAAATATATGGGAAGTCCAAGGTTGACCTAGAAAAAGCATTTGCCAAGGTAAACAGAAGTAAACTTTGGGAAGTTCTTGAAGAGTGGGAAGTCAATGGGTGGCTCCTACAAGCAACAAGAACAATATACACAGGTAGTAAAGCGAGTGTAAGGGTAAATGGGAAACTGAGTGACTGGTTTGATATGTTTTCAAGAACTCGCGTCTGAAAACTCAAAATCATGTAACTCTCTGAATTTTGAATATTCGAAGAAATGAAATTTGAATGGCCTTATGGGGAATAGAAAAAGTAGAATCAAAAGAAGCCTCGATAACCATAATACATTTGGATTCAAATCTTTTGATTTAATTTTGATCCGACTACGGACTAGAAAGAGTATTACACTACCGGTCAAAATTGTGGGACCACCTACAAAATTTGTATTAAAATCACGCTCGTCTTTAAAAGCGTCTATCTCCGTGAAAAATTGAGCTATAAATATTTTGAAAAAATCGTTTGAAAGAATATAAAATTTCGCGTCGATTGAGCTATTGCTGAAGTATTTTTGTTGGATAGAAGTCGAGATAGCGTGTGAGAAAGATCGATGTAATTTCAGATTTTGACGAATTTTAATTCCTCAAATTCAACTCGCTGCATGCTTTAGGGAAGTGACAGGAAAAATTTGGAACTTTGCTCAAATGAAGCCTGAGGTCTCAGCTTTAAATTAAGACCAAGAACACTCAAAACTTCTTATTAGTTTTCGAGTTAGGACTTTATTTCTTAAGCGACGCACGAAAGGTTTTTGATGCGGCGGATCGGCAGTTTGGCGCCCACCGCCTATTCTGCCTTGCTACTGCCTAACGAGTCCTTTGGATGTTGATAAAACAATATATTCTCGGATTGGCACGAGCAAAAATGAATCCGCTTCTGCTCGCTATTTAATTGGTAAGCCGGCAGGAATAACATATCTTCGAAATTCGAATTGCCAGTTCCGATTTTTCAGGGTAATTAGTCGAATATATCCAAGTTTTGAAAGTGCATATCCAAGTATTTCTTGAGGATAAGGCCTGCCCGCAGAAGACCCAGACTGTCTGGCAGAAGAAGAAGAACCAGGATTACGTTCGAGATTGGGATTCCGTTCACACTGCAGTGAATCGTTATTTTCATAAGCTTTAATAAAACTTCTTGAGAAGATTGCTGGAGATTTGCCTCCTGGAAAATCTCTTTTTTCATCTGTAGTCATATTAACAACAGCGCCGCTTATCATATTCATTTTTATTCGCGAACTATATTTATCTTTCTTGTAAATTCCACGGAGAGTCCCACTATCATCCAACATTGCAAAAATGTAATCACTGGATGCTGATAATACGATATATTCTCGGGATGGCACGGACACATATCTATTTGCTTCTGCTAGAAATTTAATGAATGACGTATCTTCGAAATTCAAATTGTTGGTTTTGATTTGTGCGAGGAATGAGCCGAATATATCCAAGTTCTTCTGTTGTACATCCAAATACTCGATCTGAAGGAAGCCTGCCCAGAGGAGAAATGAAGCTGGGCAGAAGTGGAGGCTCCGGAGGAGACGTCCGGACAGGTGAATGTTGTCTGGCAGAAAAAGAACCAGGATTACGTTTACTATGAGGTTTCTTGTCGGGCTGAGAACTGCATTCTGCAAGTGGAAATAGAAGATTCATTTTTGTCAGCACATTTATGTCTAATATTTTTAGGTGAATTCAATGTTTCTTTGCAGAAAGCATCTTTCTGTTGCTTAAATAAAAATTATGAGAAATAATTCTCAATTATAAGAACTTTCCACTGTAAATTTTTCCTGTTAAATTAACATATATTTTTTTTTGTAGGATGTGAGCGCATAAACGCTTTAATAACCTTAATGACAACAAACAATTTTCTGCTATATACGAAAACCTCCATGAAATGAACAGTTTTTAATATATCTGATTCTTTGGTAAATGATTTTACTCAGTTTTTACTGTCAAATAATACTTAACAGACAATCATTCCAAATATGCCAAATAAAGAATTGATTCGCCCTTGTTTCAAAATTCTATAAAAAAGAGTTGAGCGTCAAGACTTTCAGGTTCAAAATGATTAAAGCTCACCGTGTCGGAATTCAACTTAACTCACTGTTTTAGTTTTGGGATTTATTCTGAATTCGCTAAAATTATTCTGCAATTCTTATAAGCTTCATTGAACTCTTTTGAATTCAAAAAAACATTAGACATGGTTATTAATACAAACTAGTCACTTTTAGTTAGTTTTAGTCATATTTTGGGTTAAAAATTATTATGTCTAAGAGCAGTATTTAAATAGAAATCTCACTCGCAAATAACCTTCAGACTTTATTTCAGGTTTTAATCTTTATTGACTTTTATTATCTATACATAAATATATTAAAAATGCATGTATTGATATACATATATGATAATAATGATATATAATATACAATATACTAGCTGTTACTCGCAATCTTTTGTATTTGAATATATTAAGATATAATAAGAATTACAGACTGATTAATGCTTCAGTGAATAATTTGGGTATTAACTGTATCTAAGGAATATTTCATTGCATCATCAGAGTACAAATATATGCATAACTAGCCGTTATCTTACATCTACGTGAAATAACGACTTTATCAGTGTCAAGATTGTCTTTCATGAAGAACATGGGACTCAAAATTAAAGTAAATGAAACAAAAATCATGGTGTTTGAGGGAAAAAGTGAGAAAACAATATGCAACATTGTCCTAAGTGATGAGAGATTAGAACAAGTTGACAAGTACGTATATCTGGGTAGCCTCTTCACTAGCGACGGAAAAATAGATAGGGAGTTAGATAGGCGCATAAATAAGGGTAAGCAGGTTATCGGTAGAGCAGGGTACGTAGTACCCTGTAGCACGCGTACATAGAGAGACACAATGCAGTTCTAAAAGTGTTATATTACCATCTTAGGCATTTCTATGGTGTTGATCTACTGCCCGTCTTGCCATACGCCCAGGGGGAACTCGAGTTAGTTGTGGAGAATGATCAGTGTAAGATCTATTGGAATTTCTCATTCTCCACCACTCAACGTATCAGTGCTACGAAGCCTGACATTGTCCTCCAAGATCTGAAGAACAAGATCATTTACGTGATTGAATTCTCGGCACCAGCCGATGGTAATATCACGGCAAAGGAGGGAGAAAAACAGGCGAAATATCAAGCACTTCTTTTCGAGCTGAGTAGGCTGTACCAAGGCTACAAAGTCCATCTTATAATTCTCATAATCGGCTGTCTTGGAGGAATGAAAGCTTCATTTATCAGCCAACTCAACAAGATTCCGACTTACCAGCGTCAGGCTCATTTCATCGCGAACCGGATGCAAAAGGCTGTTCTCCTGGGATCACTTCATCTGGTCCGTCAACACTGTTCCTCTTAAATTCTACAAAGATTGGTAGGTCTAAAAAAGTTTCCAGAGGTGAAACCTTCATCTCCAACGGTCTTGTCTGCCGCGTAAGGTCATCCGAGGCTAGAGACCTGACTCCAAGGAACAGTGTTGCCCGATGTTCTCACGCGTTAATTTCCCGCTCTTGCTTACCTTCTAGGACAGAAGGAGCAGAAGCGGATGACGTACACGTTCCAGTAGCTTTGGGATCGGTTTCTTTAAGGAATCATGATCGAAGCTTCCGGAGCCTACAACTTCTCATAATAATACACTGTAGCATTATCCACTGTAGAGAGGGATCCCCTACGCACTTTAGGATACGAACTCTGGAAGCTCTTAATAAGGCATTTTCGATATCGATATATTGTTGGAATCTCAATAACGATCATTCGTTATAGTAGAAATAGTGTTGCAGCCATGACAAAGATTTAATGTTTCAAAAGGTATTAAAATAAAAGATTATAAAAATAATATTATAAATATTATAAATATTACAATAATAAATAAATTATTTGTCTTCTATTTGCACTCTTAATCAATGATTATCCACTGTAGGCTGCATTATCCACTGTGGGGAGGTTGCCCCTACCTACTTATTTCCGATCACTTTTTCTATTCTCTCGATTTTTCTATGTCGTAAATTCCTATCGCAAATAATTTCTTATTTTACGAGACTGTAGGCTCCGTTAAAAAATAATCTGATGGTAAAAACAGAATGACTGCCATTGTATTGCGTGAGTTGTAACAATGCAATAAGTCATAGTTTATATAGTATATAAATTATATACTCTGAGATCTACGATAATATATGAAGCATAATTTAACATTCATTTTAGGCGATTAATATTGTGCGTGTCTATTAGGGTGGTCCAATTTTTTTTCAAATATCCCTGAAAATGATTCCTTTTGGTGTCAAAATGACCCCTAATTAATTAAAAAAATGCCTGTCGAAATAAAAATAAATCCATTAGCAGCGATTTTTTAAATTGGATAAGCATTTTATTTACAAAAACCGACTTGAGAAAAAAATTAGGACTTTTTTGGACCACCCTAGTGTTTATTATAATTATAATACTTGTTTATTCAATTTTTTGTGAAGAAACACGCAGTTTAATTAAGCTCTTATTGTACGAATGTGAAACTGTTTTTCGTGTCGTGTAGCCTCGAAGACGAGGGAGTTCTTGCCAAAATTATATTTTCGTAATCGAAATATTTCGCATTTACTTTTATCTGTTAATGCCAGGGACTACATGGAAAATATCCGAAGCGTTCAATATAGATCTTAATTTATTCCAAGAATCTTTGCGTCCAGTTATTTTGTCACAAATTCCTTTTATTCTGATTTTCATTAAAGTAGCTTGTGGTTTTTCAATTTGAGGAGAAAAATAATTTTTGATGCAAAATAAAAATTAAAAAGAATATTTGGTAAAGGATGTTGAATATTCAAATTAGAGCTCAAATTAGATTAAATATTTATAAATAAAATTGTGCAAAGATTCTTGAGAAAATTAAAAGTTTTTGGAAGATTTCAGATGTGTCGAAAAAGAATTTAAAAAACGTTGAAGATAATTGTTTAATCTTACAGGATTTCACAAAATATGAATATCTTCAAAACTTCTTGAATTCCTAAATATCTTTTAAAATGATTCGAATTTTTACTAAAATTATTTCTAAATTCTTTAAACTTAAAATTTTTTATTTTCTTGAAACCTTTCAAAATTCTTAAAATGCTTATTAACTTTTTTTTCGAAATCGTCAAAAAACTGCATTCTGCTTTACATTTCTTTCAATTATTCAAAGTTTGAAATTATTTTTGAATTTAAAAAAATTGAAAGATTTTACTTTAAGATCTGCTTCACTCTTTATCGAAATTTTAGGAAATCATTTGAAATATTTTTTGATCTGTTTCAATTTTCTCTTAAAGTTCATTTTGCGAAATAAAAAATCATTACAAATTCTACCCTCAATCTAGAGAACATTTTTTCATTCTCTTGTTACCCTTCAATATTCTTAAAAAGTTTTTGCATTTTTTTCGAAATCTTCAAATCTCTACATTCTGTTCAAATTTGTTTGAAAGCTTTTTAAATTAATTTTATTTTAATTTTTTCAAAACTTCTAGGGCTTCTAAATATCTCTTAAAATAATTCAATATTTTCATAAAATTAAAAAAAAACCGTTCATGAACTTATAAGCCTTCTAAATATTTTGTTAAATGATTGAAATTTTTAATGAAATTTAAACAAATATATGCATATTTGAAAATATTGCCGTAAAATCTTCCGGTTTCTTTATTTACATTTTTTAAATTTAGAAATATTTTGAAATATTCTGTTAAAATTACCTTTTTTCAATAAATAATTATTCCAAATGTTTCCAGAAATCTTAAGACATTTTTTTTTATTCTTCTGAAACCTTTCAAAAATTCCTTAAAAGCTCCCTGTTTTAAAAAATGTTCGAAAATCTTCATTTTGTTTAAAATGTTTTGAAATCTTCTAAACCTGCTAAATATATTTTTAATTGATTTGAATTTTTACTAAAATTTAAAGGGGCTTCCGTTTTCGGTACCGATCGTGAGAGAACTCTTTTGTGTCAAGTGTTGCGTTTTTTGGCTTTGGTGAAGGGAATCAGCGTGTGTGGGTGCAGAAAGGGCAGTGAGTGCGGAGAGCAGGTGTAAAGGAAGAAGGGTGAGTGAAGGCAAGTGTGTAAAGGGTGGAAATAAGTTGTGAGAAAGGAAAGTTGGAACGTGCAAATTTTTTTTTGAGGTTAGGAGTAGAAAATAGTTGACGGGCAAGGGGGGCAAGAGGTAGGCAAGAGGTAGGCAAGCTAAGAGCGGGAAACATCGAGGACTCTTTGGTAGGGTAGGTATGCCGACCATACCACGTCCACAAACGGGCGACAGAGGGCTGGTAGTGGAAGAAGCAAGAGCGGACGATGTTGTGAGCGCGGTTAGTGGGGAGAAGGGAGAGATTGACAGTATCGATTACGAGACGTTCGAGACACCGACCAGGGTCGGATTAGCTGAGAGAAGGGGATCAGGCACGAGCCAGAAACAGGCTAGGTAGCGCGGGCTCGAATAGGAGTCTGGATGAATGGCAAAAAAAGGGGAACGTGACTAGCAGTAAAGGGGAAGATAAAAGGAAAAGAGAGGAAGGGGAAGATGATTCTGAAAGGGACAAGGATAACAAGAAAGTGAAGATTAAACGAAAAACACCAGACAGAGACAGGGGGGATGGCGAGATGTTTGCGAAGCTAGCAGCCCTCATAAAAGGGTTTAGAGAGGAAACAAGGAAGAGTCTGGAAGATATGAATAGGCAGGGGAAAGAAGTTAGGGAAGAAGTGAGAAAAGTAAGAGAAAAGTGGGAAGAGTGGGATAAACTCTGGAAAGAGGAGAAAGACAAGGTATGGGGTAAACTAGAGGCCATAGAGAATAGACAGAGAGAGATTGACGAACAGACAAATAGGGAGATAAAACAACTGGAAGAACGGGTAAGAAAATTAGAAGTTAGGAATGAGCATATGGGGAAGGAAACAGAGAGTGCGGGAAAAGTAGAAGGGAGTGATAAAGTGCAAAATGAGAATCAAAGATTGAAGAATAGACTGAGTGAGATTGAAAGAAGGTTGGAAGGGGAAGAAAGGGCGAAGAGGAAAAATAACATAGTAGTCAAGGGATTGAAAATGGAGAGTGAAACAGGGGAAATTGAAATAAAAAATCTGCTGAAAGATATTGGAATTCGGGTAAGGGTAGAAGGAGTTAAGAGAGTAGCAATGACGAAGGAAGGAAAAGAAGGGATGTTTGTAGTAAAAGTAGGGAGTGAGGAGGAGAAAAAGAAAATTATGGAGAACAAAAAATTATTGAAAGGAAGAAAGGAGAGAATTGAAGAGGATTTGACTTGGAGGGAGAGGAAAAGGAGATGGCAAATAGAACAGAGAGAGAAAAAAGTGAAAATAGCTTTCTGGAATGTGTCAGGCTTGAAGAACAAGAATGAAGGTTTCTGGCGGGAGTTAGACAAGTGGGATGTGATTAGGATGAGTGAAACCTGGGCGGATGAGAGGGATTGGAAGAGGATGGAAAGGTTGTTACCTAAAGGGTATGTATGGACAATGCAAGAAGCAAGAAAGGAACACCTTAAAGATAGAGGGATGGGCGGCATGGTCTCAGGGGTGAGAAAAGAATTGGCAGTAAAAGGCAGAACAGAGAAGGACCGGGAAGAAGAGGAGGGAACAAAGGTAAGAAGGATTATAATTGGGAAAGTCAGAATAGCGGTGGTTTGTGTATATAGAAGAAGAGGGGAAGAGGAAGGTTGGAGAGTAATAAGGAGGTGGATGGAGGAAAAGAAGGAAGAGTTGGTTTTGATAGGAGGGGACTTGAATGCCTGGACTGGAGAGCAAGGGGGAGGGACTTGGGATGAAGAAAAGGAGGCATATATAAGGTGCTCTAAGCATAGGGAGATAGACCGGGAGGGGAGGAGGTTACTAGACATAATAGGAGAAACCGGATGGTGTATATGTAATGGCAACATGGAAGGAGATGAGAAAGGAGAGATTACATTTATGGGTAAGGGAGAAACAGTAATAGACTACATCCTGGCGGAAGAAAGAATGAGGAATATGATATGTAGTATGAATGTAGGGAATGAGATAGGGACAGAACACTTCCCAGTAATAGCTACACTAAAAGGTGGCGTCCATAAGAGCGGCAGAGGGAGAATGGAAAGAGGGGAGAAAAGGAACACGAAAATGGGAGTCTGGGGGGTAGATAAATTAAAAGTGTTTGAACAGAAGATGGAAAAGGAGAATGTTAGAGATGATAAGGAGGAGGGAGTAGACTCGTTAATTGAAAGGTTGAAAGGGTCGATTGAGAAGGTGAGGGATAAGATAGGTACAAAAGAAGGAAGAGAAGAGGGAAAGAGAGGCTGTTGGGACAAGGAATGCAGGGAGAGTAAGGAGAGAATGAAAGAGTCTGTAAGAAAATGGAGGAAAGGAGAAATAGAAAAGGCGGAGTACAACAGGAGAAAAAGAGAACATGAGAAGATGCTGGAAGGGAATAAGCAAAGGGGAAAGGAGAAATACAAGGAAGAAGTAGAAAAAGCAATCAAAGAAGGTAGGGTCTGGGATGTGATAAACAGGGAAAGAGGAGGAAGGAAGGGCGTGAATGAAGAAATAGAAATGGATGAATGGACGGATTATTTTAAGCGTCTGCTAGGGGGAGAACAAAATAGGATCAAAGGGGAAAATAGAAAGACAGTCCAGGGAGAAATGGAGGAAGCGAACGAAATAACAAGAGAAGAAGTGAAGGAGGCGATAGATAGACTGAAAAGAAACAAGGCCACAGGAGAGGATGGTATGGAGAACGAAGCGATAAAGTATGGAGGAGAAGGGATTAGGGAAGTGATGTGGAGGATATGCAACAAGGTCTGGAAAGGAGAAGGGTGGCCGGAGGAGTGGATGACAGGGCTGGTAGTACCGCTTGTTAAGAAAGGGGAGGGTAAGAAGGTAGAAGAGTACAGAGGGATCACTCTCATGCAAGTGGGCTATAAAATATACACAGAAATTCTAAGAAAAAGGTTAGAGAATCAGATAGAAGAGAAGCAAAGTATCCCACACAACCAGACGGGATTTAGAAAAGAGATGGGGACAATGGACAACATTTACGTACTCAACTACTTGGTTAACAGAAACTTAGGGAGAAAAAGAGGGAAATTAGTCGCTTTATTTGTAGATTTCAAAGCAGCTTTTGACTCAGTGAATAGAAAAGTGCTATGGCAGGCAATGAAAGAGAGGGGAATAGAAGAAGGGCTGGTGGAGAGGATAAAGGAAATTTCTACTGAAACCAGGATTAGGGTGAAGATACGCGGGGAAAAAGGGGAGGTTTTCTGGACAGGAAGAGGTCTAAGGCAAGGGTGCCCGTTGAGTCCACTACTTTTTAATATGCTGCTGGCAGACCTAGAGGAGAAGCTAAAAGAGAAAGGGAAAGGGGGGACGATCCTGGGTAATAGCAAACCATACTCCCTAGCATACGCGGACGACGTAGTTCTAATAGCAAACGATGAGAAGGGGATGAACCTAATGATAAGAATTTTCGAAGAATACGTGGGAACAAAAGAACTGACGGTGAACGTAGGGAAGACAAAGGTGATGTGCTTCAGAAATAGAAAGACCAAAATAGGTTACGTTTGGAAGATGAACGGACAAACAGTGGAAAGTGTGGAGGAGTTCTGTTACCTAGGTTTTTGGTTTGAGTCAGGAGGGGGAAACGATTTGCAGGTGAGGAAAAGAATCGAAAGTGCGAGTAAAGTAATGGGCCAAGTATGGGGTATAGGAAAGAGAAGGTTCAAGGACGATTGGAGGATGAGGGTTTGGTTGTTTGATGCGTTGGTTTGGGCGGTGTTGTGTTATGGAGTGGAGGTTTGGGGATGGAAGGAACATAGGAAAGTGGAAAGCATGCATGAGAGATTTCTGAGATGGGTAATGGGGGTTAGTTGGAGTTGCCCAGGATACATGATAAGGGAAGATCTAGGAAGGGAAAAAATGGTAACTAGACAAATGAAGAGAGCCTGGAGGTTTAAAGAGAAGCTGAAAAGGGGAGAGGGGAGCAGAATAGCACAAGTATGCTTAGACGAAGTTCGGAACAAGGAGACGAGAGGCAATTTGGGAAATTCAAAATGGGAGGAAGAAAGGAAAAAAATGAGGAGTGTTTGTGATATACAGGAAGGGGTTCTGGATTGGCAGAACATTGAATTAGAGCTATTAGTAAGACAAGGAGAAGAGAGATGGAGAAAGATTATGGATTCGAAGTACAATAGATGGTATATGATGGTCAAAGGGGTGACGGAACCAGAATATTTGCAAAAGATGAAAAAGGAAGACCAATGGAATAGGGTGATACGGTTTAGAATGGGGGAGGGAGTGAGAGCTTGTAGATATTGGATGGATGAAGAGGACAATCTGTGCAGAGTATGTGGGTACGAAGTGGAGTCATGGGCACATGTGTTAGAGAGATGTACAGGAGAGGAAGATGGACAGTTCAGTGTGGATGAGTGTGTAAGATGGATTTTGGATGGTAATGGACAGGGAGCGATGTGGATGAAAAAATTGGAAGAAATAAGAGAAAGCAAGGGATCAGGGCAGAGCCAAGCGGGTAATCCTGTTTAAAGGAAACTAACTAGTAAAAATTTTAAATTTTTAATCAGTGTAAATGCATTTGATGGTAAGAGAAAACGGAAGCCCGGGAAGATCGCTCATTGTCTGTCGTTTAAGAAGAGTAGTACTAAGATTATTGTTATGATGTAAGGCGATGCGTTAGAAAATAAGTAGCGGTTAAGTTAGACTAAGGATGAAATGTAAACATATGTACAGGGAGCGGAGGCCCTCAAACCCGTAAAAGGGAGAGTTCAAATATACATACATACATACATACATACTAAAATTTAAAGAAAATTCTGCATAATTAAAAATATTCACGTAATATCTTTCGGCATCTGGTTTGGAAAATGTTGAAATGTTTTGAAATGTTTTTAAAGGATTTCTTGAAATTAATTTTTTTTAAAACAAAAAATCATTTAAGATTCGACCAGGAATCTTAAGATATTTTTTTGATTCTTTTGAAACCTTTCAAAATTCTTCAAAAGCTTCTTCTTTTCAAAATCTTCGACAATATACATTTTTGTTTCAAATTGTTTGAAATTGTTCTAAATTAATTTTTTTTTAATCTTTTCAAAACTTCTAGACTTTCTGAATTTTTAAAAAAATGATACATTTTCCTCAAATATTTTTTTATATTATAAATAATATTTTTTTAATCATTGGAATTTTTCCTGAAAGTTAAAAAAAATCTGCGTATTTAAAAATATTGTCGCAAAATCTTCTGGCTTTTTTTTTAAACTTTCCAAATGTTCAAATTTTCTGAGAAAGCTTAAGAATTCTTTTTTGATTCTTGTGAAACCTTTGAAAAGCCTCTAAAAAGCTTCTTTTTTCAAAATCATCGAAAATCTTCATTTTGATTAAAATTGTTTGAAATAATTTTAAGCAAACAATTTTTTAAGTCTTTTCAAAACTTTTAGAACATATTGTTTAAAATTGTTTTAAATCGCTACAAATTGAAAAATTTTAATCTTTTGAAAACTTCTAGACCTTCTGAATATATTTTGAAATTATTAAATATTTTTCTAAAATTACGCATAATGGTATGCATAAATGTCTAACTTTCTAAATATCTTTTGAATTGATTGGAATTTTTCCTAAAATTTAAAAAAGATTCAGCATAATTAAAAATATTGACGTAAAATCTTCGGGCTTCTCTTTTTAAATGTTTTTAAATGTTTTGAAATATTCTCTTGAAATAATCTTAATTAATTAATTTTTTAAAATTAAATTAAAATTTTTTAAAAAGATTGAATAGTGAAATTGTCCTGAAAAAAATCATCAAGGCTATCATTAAAAAATTGTTGTAGAATATTAGAATATTAGAACCGTTAACTCAAGAAAAGTAAAACTTTTGTTAACCATAATTTTTGACCTCCTTGATTGGCCTCAAAAATTAAATTGTTTTACAATTGCGCGTTCAAAACTATAATTAATAATTTGTTACTGGAAAATGTAATTTCCGTCCAAAAAGAAAATTACTGACTTTTTCACCATTCCAAAGTAAAGAATTTAAAATATCGTGAATCATTAAATTTAATTGTTCCGACTAAAAAAGATCAATTTTCAAACACAAATGAAATAGTTCAATTGTGATTAAAAAAAAATTAATTTTCGACGGAAAAAAAAGTTTCAACAATAGTTAAATTTTCAAGCAAAGATTAAAAAAAATGGGAAAATTGCACAAATGAGGCCATCGTGCCTTGACCTTTCAATAAGTAGAACAGAGTTATAAAAAAAAGTTTTTCCTGATCCTCCTGGTCCGTCAATGTAAAAACATTTACAGAAAATATGACATCCTTCTGCAATTCGGAGAATCAAATCGACAATTTCTTTCTGTTTGACATTCAGTTTATCGTATTGGTTGTGTCCAGTCGATATTTCTTGCAAAAGTTGCTCGTGCTCTTCTTCTTCGAATTCTGTTGTTATTTGCACCATTCCGGGAAATATCGATAGATCCCAATCTTTTTTCTCTAACATCTCTTTTATTTGAGAATAAGCTCTCATTGTGGCAGTTGAATGCCCGAATCGTCTGATATAATATTCTGATGAAGCGATTTTTAATGCCTATTTTGAATTGCGCGCCAAATGCAGCCAACCAGCGAGCGGCCCCCAATATTGGCATCACTGCGGACACAGCACACACGTGCGCGCGCACCTTCTCTCTCTCTCTCTCTTCTTGTGAATCATAATTGAAATATTGTATTTTCATTTTCGTGTAATTGAATCAAATTAATCTGACTAACGTAAATTAATTTTCGTATACAATTCTAATATGTCAAGACAGTATTTCTTTCAGTCATTTTATATTTTATTTAATGGTACGTTTTTTCTCATTTTATATTTTCAAATTTCGCGGGCTTTTACATTGCTATGTTCAATTCTTTAGAGTCAACCAATAAGAGTGCAGTAAAAGACCTTACGTTAGCACACTTCTCTCGTTCACATCGATTTTATTGATATTTGAGAGATTGATTGAACGATAATACTTTTGCAATTCTAATCTTAATTTCATTTGTACAGAAAAAAAATTAGTGAAAGTATAAAATGTTTTACACACGAATTAATTTTAATGCTAATTTTGTAATTAAGTAAATATTTAGTTTTCCAATTAAAATTTCACAATCCGGTATATTAAGTAAAAATAATATAAGTGTTTCCTTAAGATCGATAAAGAGACACGTATTACATTTTCATCTTACAGCAATTTTTTATTGAATAATTTGATACAAAATAATCAATATTGATCCTAGGCTAGAAGTATACTGCACCAATCAATTCTATGTAAAATATAACCCCATAGATACTTTTACTGAATTTTCACTTCCATTAAAAACAGTTTTTTTGTTGTTCAAAGATATAACTTTCAAGGCTGCAGGATTATAAAAAAAGCATTGCTATGAATTGGCAACGATAAAATTCAAATCATTTTAGAATTTATTAAGTCGACCTTTTAAATGAAGAACGCTTGCGAAGTTGAACAAAAACGAATTTAACCGACAAAGATTATATAATTTCTAATTAAAAGCCTTCAACGTTGAATGAGTGCGGAATGGAGCGAGATCGTGGAGAAGGTGGTGTAACAGAAACAAATATTGTCTTGGTACTCGGCCATTCTGTGAATAGTACAAATTGGTACAAAAACAATCTCCTCACTTTATGAGACACAAATGCAACATCGATTAACAACATTATTTTCCAGCATAATCTAAATATACCTACAAAATTATTGAAAATTTACTGAAGCGAAATTGTAATCATTTGTGATTTTTTGAGTGGAGACATTTTTTTGTAGATAATTTAAAAAAGTTTGTCTTCCAAAAAGAACACATATTTGCAATTGGTAATTTGTTTAAAGTTTACTAATTTTTATACAGGGTGCGGTCGGGTTCAGAGCAATTTAGTGATGTGTGTATAGTGTAGTGAGGAAGAAGTAAAGAGTTTGTTATAACAGAAAAAATCATTAAAGTGCGTGAAGAATAGAAGTCATATAACCCCATCGATGATAGTGTTATTGTGATTGTTGTTGCTTTTTTCGTGCAGTAGTTGCTTGTAAAGGGAAGTATTTTGTATGAGGTGTAATTGCGATGGTTGTAAGAGCAAATGAGAAAAAGGTAGAAGAAAAAGAATATAATTAGAGGCCATAAAAATGTGAAAATAAACAGTGATAAATAGGATTTAGTAGAATTTATGGGTGAATTATTTTCACAGTTATTAGAAAGTTTATATTGTGTCCGCGTCTTGGAGAATAAAAAGTATATATTATTTCTCTAAAGAAAAAAGAAAAATTCGTTTTTGTAGCAAATTTTCGCTGAACGATGAGTACAGTCGACCATAATTGTATTTTTCATAAAGCAATCAAATTTTGTATTGAATGTAATGTGTTGAAAAAGTTTGTTTACAAAATTTTGGAAAATTTTATCATAAAAAAAATATAAACGACTTGACACATATTTTGGCGCAGCAACTAAACTTTAGAATGAAATTAAAATTAAAGAATATTTGCATAGTTAAATAATATTAACGAAGAAGTATATTGAGTGAAAAAAAAATTTCAATGAGTATATGCGCTTAAACGATAGCGCTGTGGTGGCGAACAATGAATTAACGTTTGTACGCAGAAAAATTAGGCCTTATAAGAAAACTGCATCTGTAAGAGACGCACGAAATGAAGTTGAAATACAATAAAAAGATTTCAGTTTTATAAATGTACGCCGAGTCAAGCCGAGTCTAGGAAAATAGCATCAGAGGTTCGAATACACCAGCGACCATCGAAACCCTCAAGAAATTCCTCGACGACAGATTGAGGATTGCCCTAACAGCACCGAAACTTGGGTCAAGCTTGGGTGAATGCTGTGTACAAGTCTCCCAATGTTGGTGCCAAGCTTGTGTCAAGCTTGGGTGAGAGTTGTTATGGCCACTTTTCACAAGTTTGGCCGGTATTTGGACGCGTTTAGTACGCCAGCGATCCGAGAGATGTCGCTGCGGTCTCAAGCCTTCTGGTGGTATAGGAGCACACTGTAATCAAAATCTTTCTTACCTACTGAGTCTAAAGTATCGATGCCGCTGATCAATAGATGGCGCAGCTGAATGCGTGGCGATACGTGGGCGTGCAAAGCTTGAGTCAACGTTGGGTGAAAATTTTGCCCAAGTCTCCCAATGTTGGTGACAAGCTTGAGTAAAGCTTGGGTGAAAGTTGTGATTGTCACTTCTCCCAAGTTTCGCCGGTACGGCCCACGTGGGTGTCGCTGCTGAATACGTGGCGGGTGGCCCACACAAGCAGAAAAAAATTCTGTCAAACTTGCAGGATTTTCAGTTAAAATAGGGATAGCATACATTTTCTGTAAAGATTACTGAATTTCCTGCTGAGTTTACAGAATTTTCAGTTATTTGATGAATTCACGGATATTTTCTGTAATATTGACGGCAATTTTCTATCAAATTGACAACTTTAAATTGTAAAATCTAATCAAAAAGTCTGTACATTTTACAGAAAGCATCCGTGAATTTGTAAAATTAGTGAAAATTCAGTAAACTCTGCATAAAATTCGGTAAGCATTACAGTGCAACTATGCTGTACCTATTTTAAAACTGAAAGTCATGTAACTTTAGCAGACTAATTTTTCTCCGTGCAATCGGTTGGGGGTGGGACTGAGCCGCCACTTTGTTATAATTATATAGTGGACACAGGACAAGACAGTGATATGTTACATTTGCTTTAAAAATTTGTCTGTACAAAACAAATGAAAAATATCAGTGTTATGTCCACTGCACATAAACAGTATATAACTTTTCCTTCGTGTCAGAGAGTCAAAAAGGTAAACAACTTTGACATTCTTGATATGTCTGAAAATCACATTTTTCGAAAATCCTAAAATATAGATACGACAGTTAAATAACGACACTTTGCCTGAAACTTTCGGCTGTGCTTATGCCAGTTATGTAACTTTCTTATCTATTTTTGGTGAAAACTGTTGTTTTCGGAAATATCACGAATGTCGATTTTTCATGTTCTTAATACCTGCTCTTTGGTATGCAATGGGAAAAGGTTGAAAATGCAACAAATTGTTCTTATAATTTTTATTCAATATACTTTCAAGAACTTTTATTTACAATTTTTCATGTCCTAAGATTCATTTGCTACTTACATAATGTGATCACTAAGTATTACTATCTCAACAATGTGATGTTGCAATTAATTAATTAAGAAAATTGTATTTATTAATCAATTTATTTTGGCGGCGTATACATGTTACATTAGGGTGGACCAAACATTTTTTAATCGATTTTTCATGCATATCAGCCGGAAATTTGGTCAGATCCACAAAAAAATCATACTGTGTCGTTCCCGCAACGGGAAGAAGATGAAGAACTTGTTGGCACGTACGATTCCTAAGTACTGACAGTACTGTGCTCAATATATCACAGTGCATGCCAGTGCACAGGCGTCGCAATGCTGAATTAAATTCAACGCAGTGTAGGTGAACTTCGTTTTCTTTTATGACCGAAAAAAATTATTTTTTGAAAAATAGGCTTTTTAGTTTTAAAGTTCATTTTTTGAATGAATTTTCATCATTTGAAAATTCACCTTTGCAAGTTGAAAATTCAATTATTTTGTCTGCAAATTTAATTTTTCTCTTGAAAATTCAAGTATTTTCTTAAAAAGTCATCTTTTACAGTAGAAAAGTTTTTTCTTTAATAAATACATAAATTTGCAAATTTTAAATTTGGATCTGAAATATTGTTTTAATCCCCTAATAAAAGATTCTATGTTGAAAATATTACAAGATTAAAATACTAGTAAACTGAAACTTTCATCCTGAAAAGCATTTCAAGTCCCATATTGTTTTATTTCTGGAAACGAAAAATTATGTACAGTAAGAGGTTTGAGAGGGGGGGGGGTAATATTTCTTTGTCACGATTCGTTACAGGGGGAGGAGGAGAGGAGGTCTTGGAGAGGGCCTACAATCTGTTAACAGTTACGTACTTTCCTTATATTTTTATAAGCTAAATAAATGGCCTTAACGTCACACGTGCACCTACAAGAATAATACTCACCCCGTCGCAAACCCATCACTCACGCAGAGTTTGCCCTTTTGTTTTGGTGTTTTCTTTTGGTCGTATCTAATATCTTAAGACTTAAGTCACGGCAAGTTAGCCTTAGCGGCTGGGCGTCCTTTCGTCGCCATACTCAGGTCTCATTTTACCCGCTCTCATAATTTCCCTGGAAATTTCTGTACGAGCACGATTCTAGTTTCAAGGAACACATTGCCGGATGAAACAGGCTAAATTTTCTCTCCCTCGAAGAAATAGTACGTTTCTCTCTCTCCAACTTATGTATGTACTTTTGCCTTTTCAATTCAAAGGTCTTACACCGAAAGAAATTTTTTTGGAACCAAGTACATGTATTTGCTTGAATCCTATTTCTTAGCATTACGAAAATATTCTTTCACAGCAGCAATTCTGATTTGAACCAAACACATATCTTTTGTTGATCTAAAGAAATAAATTCTTTGGCACCATTTTCTTTGTTCAAAGAAATATTTCTTACATTCAAAGAAATTATTTCCTTGACTCAAAAGGTCTAGATGCATTGAAATCTGATTAGTCGTTCAAAAAAATATTTATTTCATTCAATGAGTTCAATTCTTTTAATTCACTAGGACGCATTTCAACCAATTAATTTGTTCACACATGAATCAAGTCTTTAGGGTTTAAAAAAAAAATTTTCTTGACATTCAGGAATGTATTTTTCAGGAAATTGTAAAACTGAGCTTCCCGATCGAATAAGGGCACATCAAATTATATCGCCGACAGTGAGGAGACCCCTGGAGGCTTTCTGGAACATTTTCGACTTTTAATTTTTAAAGATTACATCTAGATGTAGAATTTCATTGCGCATCTTTTTTTCCCGGGGCAAAAAGTTGTAGCTTTTTAGTTTCCTAATTAAAGCCAAAAAACTTTTTTGGAAAAATCGATTTTAATTCGTTTTTCACTTAAACTCGCGCTCAGTCAGTCAGTTTTTGGAATTTTTCAATAAAATTTTCAGGAAATGTAGTTCGAAATGTCGTCCGACTGAAACAATAAAAGGAATTCAAAAATTTATTTCAAAAAAATGGTTGATAATTTTTATCTGATGCTTGGCGCACATTGTACTTCTTTAACATCCAGCGTTTCGTTTATCGAGCGGATTTTAAGCAACAAAAAACTTC
>CAKNXH010063748.1:14140-75678 GCA_932178445.1 Andricus quercusramuli | reverse complement strand
AGCATACCGCGCCCGCATTTTATGTCAAGAAGTTCCCAGTGATAGGTGCAGAGCGTGTCATGCACACGCTGAGTACCTAGAACATATACTATCGGGGTGTCCGACCCACGCAGGAACAACGTATATCTATAGACATAATGCGGCCCTAAGAGTACTTTATTACCACCTTTGTCGCTCTTACGGTGTTGGTCGCGACCCTGCCCTGCCGAACGCTCCAAGGGATATAGAGTCAATTGTCCGAAACGAAAGTGCCAGATTTTCTGGAACTACGAATTTCAGGCAGCAGTCTCCGTTGCGCACTCGAGGCCTGACATTGTTCTCCAAGACTCCGAGAAACGAACTATATTCGTAATCGAATTCTAATACAACATCACTGCAAAGGAGAAAGAAAAAGAGGAGATGTATCAAGACCTTAAAAGAGAGCTGCAACGACTGTACCAGAAATATTCGGTGCGAGTGATTGTCCTTGTGATAGGTGCTCTCGGAGGTGCGAAACTATCATTGATTCGTAACCTTAAAGCCATACCCGCCTGCCAAAAATATGCCACGGCACTTGCGAGATGGATGCAGAAAGCTGTCATCCTTGGGTCGCTTCATGTCCTTAAGACACACAAGGGTTTCGCCAGCCTGCCGCGTTGATTTCATCGTGCTCTGTGACGACCCACCTCACGGTTGTGAGATGTGGCCATAGGTGTGATTTACCGCGGTTCTACTGGGGGCTATTGACATTTTTTTAGATGGCAGTTGCTCTTACTGGGACCCTGCAGTGGTTGTTTAACTCTTTTTTCTAAATTATATACATATATATTTCGAACAGAAGATTGAACTGTTCCATTTTTATTTAAATTTATAAATTTTACGAATGAATTATTCATATAATTTAATTTACATTTAACATTGATTTAGGTTACAGATTCATCATTTTAGTCTATAGCTCATATTTGAATAGCTTCATAATTCAAATTATTTAATATACCTAATAATACAAAATTACAATGTCTCAACTATTAGGGCTTCAAATATTTTCGATATTGCCACCAGTCCTTTGAAGAACATCGTAACCTGGAAACACTACGTTCTTTCTTCAATTTCTGGTTATACATTTTCTATTTATTGATTTTATATTAAAAAATATTCATCATCAAGCAGATTATAATTCTGCTTCTTCATGTTTGGACCTTGTTGAACTATGCTGGAAGGAGGGGGGTGACGGGAGCTCAAGAAGCAATAGGCGCCATATGTTGTTGTTAAGAAGTTCGTTTATTTGGTAGGACCACACTACACCACACTACACCACACTACACCACAACATTCGTACCGGTCGACCGCACGTCCGGTCTGTATGAAGCACGAAGGTTAACTGGTGGCAGTAGACGCGCAACAGTCGACGAGAGGGGCCTCGACGGCCCTCAAGTGGCGCCCTCTATTGGAGACGAGCCAAAACCAAACATACCGCCCGCCTCGTTCCTTGAACGATTATCTGCCAGCTGCCCGCCGTAAGGTCGAATTTCCATGCTCTGATTCGACTGCAGTCGCTGATGACGTCGCCTCGCGTTTAACAAGACTCGCTCATTCATTCTGACTTGACGGTCATGAGAGGCACCTACTGGTGCGTGGGCCCCATGCCGCTTGGCAACTGCGGCTTATGCCGTGCTAAACTCAAAGGAAACCCACAAAAACCTTTGGGAGAGTTGCAAGTCGATTTATGTCCATTACAATCTTTAACCTTGGGTTTCGTTGTCGTATTCGTATTACAGTGACGGGCGCGATCCAACCGCAAGGATCAAACAATCTAGCAAGGGTGTCGAAATGGTGCGCTTGGTCAAACTATGCGAGTCAATCTCGGGTGGAGTCAGACGAAACCAATCACTCCGCAGATCTCAGCAAACGCCGAGCTCGTTGGTGATGCCATCACTGCAAAGTTGAAATCAGGTCGGACGAAGACGGTCTTGTTCTGGCAAATCTGCTAGTAGCTCCGGTTGATTGACGATCCCTTTTCGGAGAGGAAATCCACCGATAAGTTGCTCCTTTAGCTGCCTCGCTTTTTGAGGGTCATTGCATTCCGTCAATAGGTCGTCGACAAAGCGATATTTGAAAATAATTGGGGCAGAAGTCACAGCAGACTGTCGGTGGTGTACGACTAGGTTATTCTCACGGGCACTCAATACAATGCGTTGCAGATCGATGTCCCGTTCGTTCACCGGAATCTGCCGATACATCAGGCAGAATTTCGCGCCGCAATCACGTTTGTGGCGTCTCCATCGAATTAATACGTGGCTTGAATTGATTTTCAATTTGGACCCAGTGTGAAGAGTGTCATTGCGCCTGTAGCCAGTCGACGTAGGTCTAAAAGCGTCGAAGATTACTCTCAGGCGGCGATGATGGTCTCTCCGTTGCCATACTCCGTGATATGCTATGTAGTAAGTGGGGCGAGCTTTCGCGCGCAGCTCGGTCCGCAGGATCAAAGGGCAAGCGTTAGCTCCATGGTAGAAGATCGACAGCTCGAAAATGGCCGAACCGTGGGTCGGCGAGATCTAGTCCTTGCCATTTGTTGTTGTCCTTGGAACTGTTGAGTAGGCAATTGTTGCTGAAGAGAAATCTGTTGCGTCAAGTGCCCCTGAGGAGTCATTTTCTGAGATTTCTGCTGAGTCATCGGTGAACTAGTTATCAGTTGTTTGTGTTGTGAAGCGAGAAGCTGTTGCTGAGTCTTCAGCTGAATCTGAGTGATCTGGGAGTTAATCTGTTGAGGCGAGGCCATCACCGTCTGCCGCTGAATTTGATGTTGATTCAGAAGAGTGAAATGCTGCTACTGCTGTTTGCTGTTGCTGTCCCGTCCGGACATTAATCTGTTGGTCAACCTGCTGATTCACCTCTTGGGTAGCCTGTTAAGCTATCTGCTGATTCGCCTGTTGATTGATCTGGTTAGAATGTTGATTTATCCGATTAGTCTGTTGACTCATCGGCTCTGCAGCTCCTGCTTCTGATTCTGCAGGGGACTCTTCATCTGCATAACGTGATCAGTCGACGGCCCAGTTACCAAAACCTTCAATTGTCGTCCAAGCTCTTCGAGAAGGAGAGTGCTTTGTCAGTGCCCATTGGCTCTCCGATTTTGTAAATAAACAAGCATGTGGTATTCCTGACTGTTAAGGGGTTGCTGAGTGACTTGTACTGCCTGTGGATGAGCAGCCATCGTTGTAGTTGTTGTTCCACCCTGCGTGGACACGACGTTGTGTTGTCCATTGGCCTGCTGCCATTGTTGCTGGGCTGACTGCTGCGGAACCTGCGTTGTTGATCGTAGATTTGAGAGCGTGCGTTGATGGAAGCACTCTCGATGTCTACGTAGGAGGTTCTACATCGTAGTCCGCATCTGGAGGCTCATGGATGAGTCCAATATGATTCTCCTGGAACGCGGCCCAACAATTCTCCAATAGCTGAAGGCGAACAGCCGGTGCCCCAGGTGTCCAGTCGGATGCGGGCTAATCCAGGATTGTTGCGGCACATCATCGCTAAACGTCATTCAGCTAGACAACTGATGAAGCACTGACAGTGGGGTCGAACCCCGCCCGCCAAATGCGCCACAATCAACGAAAAAAAAGAAAAAAAACAGTGAAGTATGTGCAACGCCTGTGTGCGTGCATAGAAGTATCAAAATGGTTAGTTACCAACAAGGAAATAGTATACAACTACGAACTTTACCCGAAATGTGATATACCAAATCGAGAATAAAACATCTACATAAACTTGTCCATAAAGAATGAAACGTGTAATAATAAAACAATATACAATATGCATACACCTACATAACACTTGTAATATATATATAAACCACACCTATCCCACAATAAAATGTCTCGATAGTAGCACTATAATTTCTTTAAGAAAGAAAGAGGTAGAGGCATGCATATGAAAATTCTCGACCGAAACCAAACCAAAGAAATAATGTCCAATTATGAATATGAATAGATACATGATATGTCAAGCATAGAAATGAACATCTGCATAAAACTATCCATGAGATGAGAGTACATAATGAGGTGGCAATAAACAACCTATATGAGACATACATATACGCACATACCCCTGCAATACACACATCCAATAGTAAAATCTCTAAATAGTAGAATTATAAATTGCTTCAAAAAGCTCTCGACCGTGTGTGGGAGGCTGCTACGCGAGAGAGAGAGACATGTGTAGGAGGACTCTCAACCGTGTGTGATCGACAACTTCGACTACCTCTCCCACCCGCTCTCACGCCCAATTTTCCTCATGAGAGATCACTCGATCATGCTATGAGAAAACGCTCGACCGTTGTGGGAGGCTTTACGAGAGAGAGAAAGAGAGAGAGAGGGAGAGGCATGTGCAGGAGGACTCCCGATCGTGCGTGATCGACAACCCCAACCGCCTCTCCCACCCGCTCTCACGTCCATTGTTTGTCATGAGAGACTGCTCGATCATGTTTGGAAAGAGAAAGCAAGTATGTGTGGGAAGACTCTCGACCATGTGTGGGAGACCGCTCGACCAGACTTGCTGAGCGAGTGTGTGTGTGTGTGTGTGAGAGAGAGAGAGCTGCACGCAGGGCATTTTTCGACTGCCTGTCTCACCTCGCTCTCACGTCCTTTGTTCGTCATGAGAGATTGCTCGATCATGTGTGAGAAGAGAAAGCGAATATGTCTGGGAGGACTCACGACCATATGTGAGAGACTGCTCGACCAGATCTGCTAAGTGGTGCGTGCAATGTCACACTCAAAAAAAAACCTTCCCTGAACCAAACAAACTGTTTTGCTGGATATACATGAAAATTTGGCTAAACCAAACAAACCCCTGCCGATTCAACAAAATATCTGATTGACCCAACCAATCCCCCCGGTTGAATCAACCAAATACTCCAACTACCAAAAGACTTTGCCGAAACCACCAAAAAACTGAGCCGGGTCAACCAAACATTCCGCTGTCCATATAATAATCAAATTCTATGGTTGAACCAACAAAAATATTGCTGATTCGACCAAATCGTCTTCTGAGTGCACTTACTTTGACAAAGGTTGCCGTCGACTTACACTTGATGACTCTTTGTCTATGATTCCATGCCGACATCCGGGCAGGCTCGTAGTTGGATGACCGAAAACGCAACGTTAAGGGCGTCTACTGCATAGGCTCTTGGCTTTACGCACAGGTAGCCGTCGTCGGAAGCACGAGGAGTCGTCTGCGAGGATGCAGCAAGCCAGTGTCAGTTGTATAGGCTCCGCCTGGAATATCCGGCTCGAAGGACCATGTTGAATTATGCTGGAAGGAGGGGGGTGATGGGAGCTCAAGAAGCAATAGGCGCCAGATGTTGTAGTTAAGAAGTTCGTTTATTTGGTAGGACCACACTACACCACAACACTCGTACCAGTCGACCGCACGTCCGGTCTGTATGAAGCACGAAGGTTAACTGGTGGGAGTAGACGCGCAACAGTCGACGAGAGGGGCCTCGACGGCCCTCAAGTGGCGCCCTCTATTGGAGACGAGCCAAAACCAAACAGACCTACAATAATTTAATTTTAAAGGTTATAAATTACCGTTGTTAAAAATAACTACAATATTTTGAGAAATTTTAATTTTGAAAACATTTTTAACGTTTAAAATTGAACAAATCGTAAAGTGCGACCCAAAAACTCAAGTTGTCAAATTGAAGCCTTAGAAATAACATTTTTTTATAATTCATGCTCAAAATTGAACAACTTATATTTATAAGTGCTTATCATGAAACTGAAAAATTTCTAATTGGAATCAAAGCCATTTTGAAAAATTTGAAAATTAACTACGAAATATTGAACATTCTTTAGTTTTCTTGGCATTATTTTCAAGTTAAATTTGCATATATTAAAGCGGATCGAAAGTGAAAAAATTCTGGAATTTGAAATCACTACAACACGAAAAATATTGATATCTTTGAAAACTATAATTAGTTTGGAATCTATATACATGTAGCTGCTTTATGGGATGGGGTCAACTTTGCACGTAGCAACTTTGCACGTGCCCAACTGTGCACGTCGATGGCCAGACGGACAGCTGTGCACGGCACAGTTGTCATTTGGACAACTGTGCACGTGCACAGATGTCCCTTGCCCAACTGTGCACGTGCACAGATGTCACTTGTCCAACTGTGCACGTGCACAGATGTCCCTTGCCCAAATGTGCACGTGCACAGATGTCCCTCTCCCAACTGTGCACGTGCACAGATGTCACTTGCTCAACTGTGCACGTTCATGTTCTTACGTAAGGGTTGTACTTACGTAATTCAGAGAGTTCAAGGAATTCAGAAAATTCAAGGGATTCGGAGAATTCAAGGAATTCAGAGAATTCAACGAATTCAGAGAATTCGAGGAATTCAGAGAATTCAAGGAATTAAAAAAATTCAAGGAATTCGGGGAATTAGAGTAATTCAGAGAGTTAAAGGAATTCAGAGAATTCAACGATTTTAATGCATTCATCGAATTCACTACGAATTCACGGAAATCTATGAATTCACGGAAATCTATGAATTCCTTGAATTCTATGAATTCGTCGAAAGTGAGACTCGCGGGATTTTCAAACTTTTGCCCATGTCCGAATTCTTTCTCTCATTTGTTCTTCAGAATTGAACGCTTTATGGCTATAGTCTTGGAAAGTTTATCGTTTAACAGTCGAATTTTGGGCTGCAAAATATTATTATTCAACTAGGAAATATCAATTTAACAAATTTTAATAGATTTATGAATCTTACCTTTGGAGTGATACGTACAGTTTTTATATTCGGAACCAATTATGAATTTTTGTACGAAAAAGCACTTAAAACAAGGCCAATTCATGAGATACGATAAATAGAGAGAATTTGTAAGGTTTTATAGTTGTTTTTATGCAAGTTAAACTCTGGAATCCGTTGAACTTCAAAACATTTTGCACTATTTTTGACCGATGCTTGAGGAAGGGAACTTTTTTTCTTGCGGGACATAATACTTCATTTTTCCACTCATGAAGTATTTAGCAGAAAATTTTCAAAAAAATCGTGCCACGTGCAGCAAGATAATTTAATATATACGATTCTATCGCAAATCTTCAAAAAGGCCTTTTTCCAGATGAAATACACGTGAACATTCATGGGCTTTAAACAACCTCTAAAAATCAATTGATTTTAAAATGAGAAAAATACGTGCTTACTTTTTTGTGTTTGAATAAATCTGGCGGGCGAGACCAAGAAAATTTGAAGAAGAACATGGGAACCACCCAAATAAATAAACCTTGAGATTTCTCTAACCAATGACCAAGAAAAATGTGTAACTCGTCATTATACATCGCCACATAAACAACAGTAAAACACTCATAAAAAATATTTTGAAAAATTTCTTTTCCAGTTTATTTTTTGTGAAATCATAAAAAAAGGCATAAAAGAAATAAACGATTTGGTCAAATCAAAGACAGATAAGTAACTAGAAAAAAATAAATACCTACGAAGTAGGCACGGCAGTTAGTGGTCATTGGGACGCTCAAAGGACGTCAGATGTCTCTATACCCACTGGAAGACTCAAAGAAGCTTAATAAGATGAAACTATTGAAAAGTAAATTCAAAATAGTACATTGTGTATCGAGGGCGTAAAGAAGGCTATTTTGACGATTCAAAATAGCCGTAAGCCCTTGACACACACTGTACTGTATTTGTGTGTGTAGCGGGCCTAAATTTTTATATAGCGGGCGTAAAGTTTCATGTCAGCCCGGCGGCGGAGTGCGCATGTCCGAACGTCACTGGGCTGGAAGTGGCCACATTACGCCTGCTTCACGTGCATGCAATGGCGCGTTTTTAAGGGGTTCGAACGAAATGAGATTTTCACATATCTTCAATAATTTGAAAGGAATAATTTCACCAAAATAATATTTGAAATATTTTAAAACTAACTTTAAGAAAGTTAATACGCTCCATTCCACCAGGATTGAATAATTTTAACTGTTGAAAATTTATTATACGTAGATACAAAGGATCACCCTCGTATAAACCCTTACGTAAGAACATAAACGTGCACAGTTGGGCAAGTGACATCTGTGCACGTGTACAGTTGGGCAAGGGACATCTGTGCACGTGTACAGTTGGGCAAGGGACATCTGTGCACGTGCACAGTTGGGCAAGTGACAACTGTGCACGTGCACAGTTAGGAAAGTGACATCTGTGCACGTTAAAGTGCACAGGAGTCCATTTGTGCACGTCTAAATTTCGACGTGCACAGTTGTCATTTGGACAACTGTGCACGTGCACAGATGGGCTCCTGTGGTCTTGGACGTGCACAGATGGACGTGCACAGTTGTCCGTCCGGCCATCGACTTGCACAGTTGGGCACGTGCAAAGTTGCTACGTGCAAAGTTGTCCGTCACCCCTGCTTTATCCAAGTTAAAAACAAATGTTTGAAAAATTGATTGTTTCCAGAGTTATTAAAATATCACAAGTTTACATTTTTTAACGCACTTGTAAGTAAAAAATCTTTGAAATTTTTTTGGAGATTATAATCCATCATTTTTTCGGAGATTATTCCTATTTAATTCACCCATGTTTTGCAATAACCAAAATGCAATAGGAGAAAATCGCCAAGATCCAGGAATCAAAATTGGAAATTCTATAATTTTGATTCTGGTATTTAATGAGATTATCTCAGTAACTTGTGTTTCACGCATTTTTTTGAGTATTTGTGCACTTTTTCCAGGAGTAAAAATTAGAATTTCAGAAAATATTATAAATTTGGAATTTGATGTGTAACAGAATTATTGCCAATTTTTTTCTAGTATATTTCATTTCTAAAAACAGATAAACATGCTTGAAGAAATTATAAAACGAGAAGTGAAGAAAATAATGCCATTGATAACCAAATTCAGAATTGGCGAATTTAATAATTGTATAGACCTTAGTGTGTGAAATTTTCTTATAATATAGGAAAAAGGGGATTTTTTTACAAAAAGAGGAGAAGATACACTTATTTTTAACGTAATTTAGGTGTCTGTAAGCAGCGTCCAATAATTACGTCATATTTTTTTGGGAGCTGGGCCGGAAAACTTGTGAATCCTTACTGAGGGGGAGGGGGGTCTAAAGATTGTATTCAGGTTAGTTTCTTCTATTCAATTATTTGTTTCATTCTAATCGAAACCTCCTTTGGCTGTTGAAATGACTTTTCATGCTATTGTACACATTTGATAATTTGTTTTATTTTTTTATCATGTAATATTCCTTAAATATTCTTTGAGATTTCGTGGACATTCTTGAAATTTCTGGAATTAATTTGAAATATTACGAGATCTCTTGAAATCATTTATATTATTCGGAGATCCTTTGGAATTCCGTTAAATCTTTTTAAATCCCCTGGAATCATCGAAAGCCTTGGGAATCGCTTGAAATATCCTAAAAAATTTTAATAAATTGAAATCTGTTGTAGTCCTTTCAAATCATTGCAAATTTTTGAAATCTTTTCACATCATTGGAAATCTTTTGAAATCTCATTAACAGTAAAAATAATTATTATATTGTTGATATATTGAGTAAAAATATAAAATCTTATGTGAGAACGATGTGAGAAGGAAGTAACAAAAATCTTACGAATATTTATAATAGGGGAGAGGAGGTCTAAAATTTCAAAAATCTTCCTGACGTAATCAGCGGACGTTCCCTTAACTGTATTTTTTAAAGATTTCTGCACAAATTTTACATCCGTAAATCACCAATTTTATGATAATAAATTTCAGTTTTCGTGTGAAAGTTAGTCCTACAATTTGGTTCCCAAATGCAAATCATGGTAAATATTCATCTCTCAATCATCAATAATTTCCTGCACTATGAGCCCGAATCTGCTAATTATTTTTATTATATTACAAATTTTTTTTCAAATAAATAAAATTGCTTAAATCTGAAAAATAGAAAGGAATTAAATTAAAACCATTCCATTTTTTGTTAACAAGCAATGCATATACAAATATATTCAAATACCTACAAAAACAACTGAATGAACTGATTCAGTAAATTCATATTATGTATTAAAGAACGCTCACGATAACAATTACCAACGATTCTTGTAGGTGTTTGGATTTATATGCTTCGTCTATTAATAAATAATTGAATTTCTCAATATTTGCCAAATTGAATAGATTTCATTGATTAGAAAATGATTTTAATTAAAAGCATTTGTAATATACTAAATTATTTGATTCATAGCTTATGGCTAGGATAGCATAGATAGGATAGGATAGGATAGGATAGGATAGGATAGGATAGGATAGGATGGGATGGGATAGGATAGGATAGGATAGGATAGAAAAGGATGAAAGGAAGTGGCAGGGGAAACATTTAAACAACTTAATCAAAATGAAATTCGTGAAGTTTAGAACTCCAAAAGGAAGAGTTAAGTTCTGCAAGGCGCATGTCGCCTACTTTTACTAATTTCTGATATTAAAGAAAAAGTACTAAAAAACAGAATAACAACTATGATTCAAATGCTTTGATCTTGAGAGTGAATTATAAAACTGCATGGCGCTATAATATCAAATTCCGCAGATTTAAGAAAATTTGAGGAATAACTTAAACAAGACACTAGCTTTTCTTTTGTAAATTTCAGTGAATGATTAATATATATCTTCCGTATGAAAAGTGAAGTTTATGACGCGATAAATTTACATTTTTCAAAGTCACTATTTTCTCATTTTATTCAATTTCATTTCGTACTCACAACGTATTTTACGACATGGGAAAAGAGCGATAAATGGACAAAAGACGCAGTTTTTATGGATAGTATAAGTTTTCATTTAAATTTTGACGAAACGAAGTTTGAATTACTATCAAATTGTACAAATTTAATTCGTACTCCACATTTCTATGTGAGTTAGTTTTATAATTTAAATGATTGAAATGATACAATTCTTTATAATAATTTTTGAAACACACCTAATTGCTTTTATTGGGAAACTAACAAGTAAAAATTGTTCATTGAAAATACGATTTTCCTACATCTCACTTCTCACTTTCCACTTGCCATTTTTCACCTAGAATTGTTTGAAAATTCACGTCATATATTGAATTTTGAAACGCAAAGAAATGCATTTTAGAAATTTTTAAATAAGAAAGTTAGTGTAAAAAATGGGAGTAAATGTTTGTAGTTAGATGGAAAAATAAATTTATTTCCGAAGGTAGACTCATACCTCGCTATTTGGTCAGCCTCGGGTCTGGTAGTCCAAGTAACGAGGTCGTTTTTTCATGTCAACACTTAGGACCGCGTAATATGTATATTCTCTGACCTTGGAACAGTATATTCCCAAAAGGCGCGATGTAAACAACTTCAGATACGGTACTCACTATCCGAGCGTATAGGCTGTCAAGGGACGATCAGTGGGGCGACCGAAGCGGTCAAGCGCGAAGATGGCCAAATAGCGGGGGGCCAAACAGCGAGGTATGAGTGTACTCGAAGTCTCTTACAATTCATGAAAACTTTATGCCTATTCAATTTTAACAGAATTCTCATATCAATTGGATTCCCGATTGAATGCGAAATTCTAGTTGAGTTCCATTCTGTCTCTTGATTCTCCTAAAAGTTGTCTATGTTGAACTCCAACGCGTGGATTCCTACCCATCTATTCATCTCGCAGTAGAATGATTCTTTCCTCATGATCAAAAGTACCTATAATATCATTAAAAGTGTCACATAAGGCGTCTTTTGCTTCACTCCTTTCGCCACCGATTGCGGGGTAGCACGCTATAATAAATAATCTTCTGATTCCCAGTTTTATTCTAAACCACAACATTCTGGGGGATATAAATTTATGTCCCTTGACATGCTGTTTTGCTCGCTCATTCATAATCAGACCGACCCTTGGCTACCATGTGATTCATTACCTACTCCTGACCATAGTTCGAGTAAGTTCTTCAATTCCCAAATTTCTATCACTCTAAATTTGGATAATTTTATTGAATTAGTAGATTTGCATTTAAGTCAAAATTCAAAAATTTAACTACAATTTTGAAATTGTTATTTAATTCTCTAATTTGCATGGAAGTCAGTACCAGGAGTTTGTTCAGGTTACAGAACACGGATTTGGGCACAACATTCAAAATTCAAAAATGTAAAAAGTTAACTCAAATTTGGGAGATTTTATTTAATTGCTAAGTTTTCATTAGAGTCAGTGAGAGAAGGTTTTTCGAGACACAGATGACGTATTTGGGGTCAAATTCCAGAAAGTTGACATGAATTTTGAAAATTCCATTAATCTGGTTAATTTTTGTGAAAGTTATAGTACAAAGTTTTTCTTTCGAGTTTTGGAATAAAAATTCATTTCAAAATTTGAAAATTTCATGAATTTAACTGAAAATATTCAAAATTCAAGACAAATGTTGAATTTTTCAATTTTAACCAAAAATTCGTATTTTGAGACTCGAAAACTCCCTCGTACTGACTTCCATGGAAATTTACCAATGTAATACAAATTTCAAAATTGATGTCATCTCATAGAATTTTTTAATTTCTACCGAAAATTCATATCCTGCGACTCGATTAAATACCTCGTACTGACTTTCATGGAATTCTGCCTATTTAATAAAATTTTTGAAATTTTAATGGAATTCTCATAATGTTTGAATTTTCATTTCAAATTATTGTTCTGTGACTCGAAAACCCTCCTCATACTGAATTTCATAAAAATCTACCAATATATTAAAATTAAAATAATTTTAAATCAACTTTAAAAATTTTTTAATTCCAACCCCAAACTTGCATGCTGTGACTCGATAAGCCTCCTCTTACTGACGTTCATAAAAATCCACTAATTGGATAATATTCTCAAAATATAATTGACTCTTCTGAATTTTTGAATTTTGACTACGAATCCGTGTTCTGTGACGTGGGCCCCCCCCCCTCCCCCCCCTCATACTGACTTTTATAGAAACCTACTAATAAATTAAAGTTTTCAAAATTTGAGTCAACTTCCTGAATTTTTGATTTTTCGAACCCATAATCGCATTCTTCAATCGATAGATTAATTAATTCATAAAGTAATTCTGAACTAATTTAAAATTACATTGCTTGTGTCAGCTCAGTACAGTGTACAGTGCACAGTGCACACATAGAGCGTGGTTCGGAACCGGATCTTGTTTCTTGTTCGGTTTCGAGCCCGAAACGTTTATCCGACCTAAGAGTTGGCACGATTATTGCAAGTAAATAATTGTATACAATTGAAAAATATTTGAAAAAATCAAATATCTATCTATTTCATTATATGGAATCGTCCTTTCAATGAATAAATAATTATTGTTAAAAAAATTTGAATAGTTGAAATAAAAAATTTAAATGTAAACTTTGTTCAGAAGTTTAACTCAATAATAATAATTATGAGTTGATACTATTTTAATAGCAGTCAATAGTAATATTTTTTTCCTTTTTACGGGGTAAACAAAAATTCTCAAAGCTTCTTTCTGCTAGAATAGAGGAAACATATTAGGAACAGGTGACACACCTAGACCATCGCATAATTTTACTATGACAAGAAATATTTATTTAGAATGATCTATTTTTTTATGAAATAAATAAACGTTTTTTCGAACATATTTTATGAACAATTTCATTCAAGCAATTGTTGTTTATTCGGGAATAAATGTATAATTGAAACAAATATGCAGAAATTCCAAATAAGAAAAATAATTATCAACAAAATACAAATGCATTCATTCCAAAAAAGTAATTCCTTTATTCGAACAAATATTTGTTCGAATTGATTAATTTATTATAGATTTTATGGTATTCTTGTAGGTCAATAGGATATTTGTTTAATTTTGAGCTGCGTTCATTTTAATAAATTACGTTGTTTCTTAAATATTTCACTCTTTTATTCAAGTCAAGGACTTGGTTTGAAGGACATGATTGTTTGAACAAATTTGATTTATTTTAACACTTTTATCGACAAATCTTCATTTTTCTGGTTGGCATGAACTAATTAGTTTATTGTTCGTGTTGATTTTTTAATTGAGTTTAATATTTCCAGATACTCAGAGAGGATGTAAATTTAGTATGTTTTGCCAAAAAAATTGTTTTAACCAATACATTTATTCTGACAAATTGCGTGTTTCTTAAATAATTCTCTTTCTTCTTAGAATCAAGAACTTGGATCCTTAAATCGATCAATATTTTGTCAACTTTCATACACGCTTATTCTGAACGATATATCACATCTTAGGATCACAGGAATAGTTACTTATATTAAAAACCCATTTCTTTGTTACCAAGAAATATTTAGTAAAACCTAAGGCACGCTTCTTTGAACCCAGGAATTACATCGTGCAATTGATAAACACGTTTACTTCAGCCGGGAGACTATAATTTGTTTTAAGGAAGTATTTCCTTGATTTTCCTCATTTTCCAACACAATACTAATACTTCTTTCAACCAATAACAAAGTTCCTTCGCTTAGTTAATATATATAATTGAAATATATATCAAATATAATAATTTCATACTTTTGGTTTATATAAAACATGTTCTTTATGTTCGAAAAATGTTTTATAAGACGTATTCAGTACGATCATCTTCATTAATCAATCAAATTTCTTTGATTTACGATATTGTTTTTCTCAGTTCAACCTCATGATTTTTCGTAATATGTGACGTTTCAAAAGTCAACAGTGACGTGTGACGTAAATTTTTGAAAAGTTATACAGGTTTTAAGTGGGAAGTGGCAAGATACGTAATAGTCCCCCAACAACGTTTTCTCTCATTCGGGCTTGAGGGTGTTGATTGTATCGGAGAAGAAACTAATAAAAGTATGATCAAAAGTTGTTTCGTCAAAGTTAGGTGAAGGGGTGAAATTCGAGTGAAGGGAAGATTTCGGAATTCAAGAGTCTCTTCTTTTCGAATTAATGTCAAGTTGTAAAGGGTCTCAAGTGGTATGAAACCCCTTATCAGCGTTCTTAAGAACTTACATTTTACTAAATTGTCAGTTGAGCTGTCGAAGAAATTTCTAATCTATATAAAATCAATTCCTAGTTATTATTTGACTAAACAGTATTTTTTTGCACTAGATACTAAAAAGATACATAAGTCCAATCTCACTCGAACTGAGAAAATCGAGAAAAACTTTTTGCCCAAAGAACTTTAATATCGAATAATATTTTGAATAATCTATATATACACTATTAGGGTAAAAATACTGTGCTCTTTCATATTTTGTAATAAAAAATTGATTTTTTAAACAATTTCTATTAGAAAATGGACTTGCGTGTTTTTAATAGTCGTGAAAAGTCGAAAATACAAGGCAAAAAGAACACAAAGTCACTTGCGGACAGTGCCTTTATCGCATAGATCGAGCGCGGCCTCAAAATCCAACAGAAAAACATACGTAAGGGACACTATGTAGGGTGGTGGGGGCTGGTCCTAGTGTCATATATAATATCGATCAGCTTATTCCAAATATCCTCATCTTCGCATGAAATAGTATTTGCATTGTTTTATTGTTATTAATATAGTGCCAAAAAAATTAATTTTTAGTAATAAAATAATTTTTTAGATGAAAATAAACTTGCTAAAATAAAATACAATAACAAAATAAGTAGAAAAACATATTATCCAATAGGGTTATTTTGTGGTGGTTGTCCAAATTTGATCGTTGAATTCTTGTTTCATTTTCAGGATTTCTATACATTGACTTGATTATCGGACGTTAAATGGGATTTTGAATTTGATTTTATTCTGATTTAAAATTCTTGAATTTAAACATATTACCCATTAAATACATTTTAATTATTTTAATGTAGTAGAATGACGTAATGAATTTTGTCGAATCTGATGGACGTAAACTAAAATTGTGTTAACAATTTGTGTTTAAAAAAAGGAAAAATCAGAATAGTTTTTATGAAAAATTATCTTCTGATCAAATGCTCGCTGAAAATTAACTTACTTGTTATGTCTACTTATGTCTACTGAATTGTCCATGGGAAAATTAAAGTTTTTTTGATGCTTTACAAAAAAGTTTCTTACATTGTTATATCTTACTTGTGAGAAACAATCTAAGCAAAAAAATACAGGATATATATTATGGTGTTCGAAAAAATGGCTTGACTGGATTACTAGATGAAATAATACCTAAATTATTATAAAAAATTAAGTTTGCTTTACGGCAAGTTAAGGCAAGGAAGGGGACAAAAAAGGGTATAAATTATTGCAGTAAACCATTCATTTAAGTTTTTGGTAATTCAAAATCACATTGTTGATTATTTCATCAGAAAGTATGAATAACGAAGCATATTATTAAATATTTTTCATACAAGTATGTACGTTTTAATTATCGACGTATCTCAGATTTAAATTATTTTTTAATAGTAAGTAATTGCGAAAGGATTAGTCGCACTAATTCTCATATAAATCTCGCTTATTGTTAATGTGAACATTATGCCTTTGCGGCTACTTAACATTTAGAAAACGTAGTAATTTAAAACGTATACATATCTTGAGATATTTTGTTATATAAGAAATTTATTAAAATTCATTAAAAATGTAGTATAACTTGAAATATTTTGAGAGAGATTCTGAGACGTATGCATTTCGACACTAATCGAAATTGTACAATAGGGTGGTCCAAAAATGCATTGCAAAATTTTTTTTCATCCTAGAGGGCAAGTAATAAATTCTGGTAAAAACTTCATGTTATTGTTTATATAATTAATTCTTGTTTTTTTTCTTCAAATTTCCTTCAAATTGAGTATGGATGGTTTACATCTTTTTTGGCGCATTATTAAATAAATCATCAAAGTCATAATAAGATTTGAATTATAAAAGTGCATTTATCATTGCTTTCTTCATATTTCTTCATAATTAGACTGCATATGAAATAGATTTAGATTATATTTCATTATAGCATTTTAAAGTCTTATGAATATTAATCTGACATGCTGGAGACAGAAAAAATATATATTAAAATATATTTACGAAGATAATTCCATGTTTAATATTTTATATTATTGATCCACATTTTTTAATAAAAAATTGCTTAAACTAATACAAAAACTTTAAACAATAACACGACGTTTTTAACAGAATTTACTACTCCTCGAAATCATTCAATATTAGTTTTAATTCAGAAAATACGATTTAAAAAATATTTTTGGAAGCGAATTGTTTAAAGAAATTATATTTATTCAAACAATTGAAAAATGGTTAATATATTCTTTTTATACACTATAAAGTCAGAAAATTAATTATATTCATATTATTTTTTTAAAGTTATCGAAAAAAACTGCTTAAGCAAATCAAAGTTGTTTAAACAAATAGAAATTTATCAAACATTGAAAGATATCTATCAAAATTATATAATTATTTAACAAAAAGTAGCATAGGATACTAATTTGAGAACAAACTTCCTGGACATCTCTGGGTCAATTTTCAGAAATGTTAAGAATAAACAATAAGTCATAAGTTATTGTTTAAATAATTACATATGGTTAAAAAAAATCACTACTCCAAACAATGACAAACTATTACATTTAAATCAGAATATACGATATTTTTTTCATTTTTTGGGAATAAATAATTGTTTAAATAAGTTAAATTTGCTTAAACCATGAAATATTATTTAAAAACTCATGGGAAATATTAAAATTGTCCATTAGTAATTATTTGTATGAAAAAGACGAAAGAAATGGCTAAAAAGTAACAATTCGTAAAAATGTAGTTTTTTTATTTTTGGGTAATATTTGGGGCGCTGTGGGGAGGGAAGGGGGTTAAGGGTGGGTTAAAAATAAAATTTCTTAGTATGCTTTTATTTCATAGGTACTCCTCTTCAATCCCTGAAAAGTTTGGCACGTTTCGAGATCAAACCCTGAAGTATGAGTTCAATTTTTCTAAAATCAAAAATCTCCCCATGTTAATTAAATGGAATTTCGAATTGCCCAGTGGCACGTGTTAATATTCGAATTTCGAAAAAAAAATTTGGGATTTTTTTTCTCCGGAAATGGGAACTTTTGCCGGGGTTCTTGCCCTGTAGCTCGAAAAGCGTTTTTTGAACCACCTTATTGTACAATCATAACATTGTACGTATATTTATTCCAAATATATATTTTTACCGTAGAAGAAAGATAAATTTCACGCGAACAATGTATACATTCAATCTACATGTATAATATATTATATATTATATTATCACGCGCTCTTGTTGGCTGTCGCTCGTCCCGCAACTCCGAAGTCCAAACATTTCCGAAGAGTACCGAAAATAGCCGGGACTTATTTCCCTTGGATTTCGGATCAGTGCTCGAGCTATTTTGCAAAGCAAAAGACACAAAGCACTTTAGGTTCTTTTTCATTTGTATGATGATGTATTAGATGCTGTGTACAAATGTTGGGACACGCAAAGTGCTTTGTGTATCTTTTTCTGTTGTATTTTTCAACTTTTTCGACTTTCCTCAGTTTTAAACAATCTTTTTTTGCAATAAATATTAATAATTAATCACTTGTCTTACGCTAGTTAGATGCAGCTTTCTCTTACGAATCCAGTGATACCAAAAACTCATTTTTCATAAAAATGTCTCTTATGTATCTTTTTAGTTTGCACGGCAGTATAGATCTAGTATGGTTTTTAATATTAAAGAATATTTATTTTAAAATCTTTTAAAAGTAGTTGTATTAAACTGATATTAAATCATTTGCTTCTGTTCTTTCTTATTCTAGTATCAAACTACACAATGATTTTCATCTACTTGTAATATTTTTGAAGTGAAACCCCTTTTAGTACGGAAGTGAATTGAAAAAAACGACCGAAGAACCGAACGGAAGTATCCCCCCCCCCCCCCCTCTCTCGTACGACCTGTTTATACCTTCTCTCTGTAATCACATCTAACTTCTGTGCAGCGAATCGGAATTGATCTAAAGACTCCTCTTTGACATCCCCACTACTGCCACGACGAGCAAGCATGTATATGCTCTCTCTCTCTCTCTCTGCACTCTCTTACTATGCATTCTCCTCAAAACCCATGATGATTCCTTACGAAAAATTTCAAATTTAATTTTTTAATCCATGAATGTTCACTTCTGCCGTGTGGCCCCACTGCCACAGACTGATTTTTGTTTGACTGAAGTCCAAGCTAAATTTGTCACTTCAATGTGCTTCAGATTATGAAAAAATACTGTAAATGTATTTTGATGAACATTAACAATATCAATCATTGTTCCATATTAGAACCTTCAAGAACTATGTATCTTGCCTTGTTTTATCAAATTTGTATTTGTATTTGAAATAAGATTCAACTTTTTAACAGTAATTAATAATTGTTTTTATCTAACATATATCGCTTCTGAATTTTTTTAAATGAAAAAAATAAAAAATTCAACACTTTTATAAGAAATCTCAATTTTTATTGTAAATGAATTTACATTCGTTTTAGAAATAAAATGTTATAAGAAGAAAGGTGTCTCAAAAAAGTTAGAGATTTTTCTCTTTTGCGTTACAGATAAAAGTATTGAAGGAATGTTAAAAAATAATATCACAGTACTTTGAACTTTGTGAATTGGTTCAATAATAAATACAGAAACACAGTACTTTGCGGTATATTGATCGTAAATATTATTTGTATACATATCTCTTATCACAGATCATTTTTAATGGCCAAATTAAAAACTTTCATGTTTTTTTTAAGTAATGATTCGTTAAATAATTTTTATTTGTCCAAACAATGTTTTTTAAAACATTTTTTTGCAAATTAACGGTACCCTCACAACGAGAAAAACTAATTAGGCAACATAAAAAATTAGTACAATTGACTTGTTATTAATTAATTGCACAATATCTTATTGTTTAAATGTAACCTTCGACTGGAATGAGACAGAAAAATGTATATTTTTTGAAAATTTGTCAACAAACTCGACAAAATTCTGATGTCTGCTATTTTTACCGCTTACCTATAACTGTTTAAAAAACTGCCATTTGTTTGAACATTTTTTTTAACAACATATACAAAATTTTTAAATTCTTTGAGTGACATTATACAATTAGCTCAAATCTAAAATCAACGTGATTAATTTACTTCATTTTTAATTATTCGAACAATTTTTTATTTTTGAAATGTACCTTTTGACTGGAATAAGTAGGAAAAGGTTACTTTTTTTGTGAATTCTTTAACAAATTTCATTAGCCTCTCCTATGATAACGAACAATTTCTATTTGCTTCAACACATTTCTCGACAATATTTTCACTTTTTCTGAATTTTTTGCCGAAAAAAATTGTTTTAACAATTGAAAAAAATTTTCTTTTAAAAAAGTTTTGAAACGGGGCTGTAGGCGGGTGACCCCCACTAGAACCCTACTAGAAAATCTAGTAGGGCCCCTACGGCCATAGCGTCACGTTATAGATGGGATTTTTTTTACCTAAAATTTTCTCATTTAAAAACAATAGCTAAGTAATGAAAAAGATCAAAATGTAAGAAGCTTACCAAAGTTGAAAGAGTTGCAAAACACTACACGTTCTTGTATGTTAATATTCAATTTGAACCAATTAGTTCATGTTCCTAGGAGAAGGTAGTTATAAACAATAATAATTTGGTTTAAACCAGTCTTTTGGATAAATTTCATTAATTTTTACTACACTAAGGGAAGAGTAGACAATGAGTTGAAAATTTCAGAAAAAATCACAATTTTCAGCAATATTCAAAGAGAATATGATTGAAGTGATAAAGCATTTTCTAAACAATTATGTTTGTGAATGTGAATTAATTATTACCTCACTATAATTGAGAAGTGGGCTAAAAGTAGAAAATTTTAGAAAAAACTGCAACTTTTTACCATTATTCTAAGAGAATATTATTAGAAATATTAATCATTGTTTAAACAATAACTTCTGTTAAATTTAATTGATCATTGCCTCGATCTGAGTGAAAATGGAAGAAAAAATTTTCAAATTTGGCAAAACCACAACTTTCTAACTCTATTATGAGAGAAAATTTCTAAAAACAAAAATAATTCGTTTAAAAAATTTACGTAAACATCTATTAATGAGGAGAAAGTATAATTTTATGTATAAGAAACAATTTGTATTTAAAAAGTCAAAAAAAAATCCTGATCAGCGCCAAAAATTCGCAAAATATAATTTTCCACTTATGTGTTTTTTTGGGACCTTATAAAACAGACATATTGGGGCGACATTTAAAAAGTAATTATTTATTTATATTCTGTTAGTAATTGTGAAGGAAAATTTTGTTTTTAAACTGGATTCACTGAATATTGACGATTCTGAATGAAATTTACAAAAACTTTTTGTTGTTGAGAAATACATGTTAAGCTTCATGGGACTTGCGGAACCTCTAAATATCGTATAGGAATTATAGGGGATTCTAATAAAAATATGGGGCAAAGACGAATGGGGGACTGACTGTGATTCCTCCAGCGCAGAAATTTCGAAAGGGCTTTAGTGGGGCTCCGACGAGTTTTCCCTAGCTCTAATCGGGCACTAGTGAGGAAAACTAGTCGGACCCCCATCTCTAACGTAACGCTATGGCCGTAGGGGCCCTACTAGATTTTCTAGTAGGGTTCTAGTGGGGGTCACTCGCCTACAGCCTCGTTTAAGAGAAGGGCCCCTACAGAGCCCCTGTGTTTGATGTAAGTTATTGGGATGAATAATATTCTGTACTCACATTCAAATTAAGAGTATTTCACAATTGATTCTATATTAATAATAATGTAATATGTATTATTATTATTATCGACAGCAACTCGGAGCTTCCATCTTCCTTCTCAGTCTTTGGCGTTGAGGAGAATATTTTTCAATTTCGTGATTGTACACTAAAAAATGCCAATTGCTTAATTGAAATTGATTGATTTTGATTTCTATACACAAAACTTGAAAGCTCTGGCGAAGCACTGGACAGCTGTACTTTACAGAACCTCTTTAACTTTGACTGACACATGCGTGCCCAATTCCGAAGAAAATTTTCAATAATGCCCTGAATCAATTTTTAGGGAAAGAAGCGTTCACATGCACACAAAAAAAACACTATTTCTGCTAACTAAGAACGTCAGAACCCTCCAAATTAATACTTAAGGTAATAAGAATAAGATTTTAGGAATATTCTGGTCGAGGCCCCACTAGATACAGATAGATTTTCCATAACTATATGAATTATGGAATTCTTAACTAGAACCTGATAGGGCCCCCATCAGTTTTTTCTAGACTAGATATTCTGATAGGGGCCCCTTCAGAACCCAAATTGAAATAGGGAAAGATGGGGAAATTTCTGCACGCTGGTATAACATAATTTCTATTTGAAATTATAATTTTTAATTAGTCGTTTCATTATTACAGCTTTTTTACTTCAATTGAAACTCTTTTCAAGCCAACTAAACAGTCTTACGACAATTGAACTTCTTTTACTTTAAAAAATAGTTTTCTTGATGTTTTTGATAGAAAAAAAGTTAGGGTCAATCCGTAGAAAGTAAATTTCAGGATACACAGAAGACCAACGAAACATCCGTGCGGCTCAGCAAGCATGAATTTACATTGACGACGTTAGTTCAGACTACCGACTAGGCACACAAAATAGATATATATGTATGGATGTATGTATATGTGTGGGTAGGTAATGCTGTATGTCCGTTTCGCGGTGGACACCTAACGGACGCTTCCGTGTGATTTGCATAAAATGAGGCCATCCCTATATGTGCCCCCGGAGAGTCGTACACATACATATGCACGCATTTGGTGTATCGACGATATATGCAGTAACTCGTTTTAGCAGGGTGGGTGACAACTGCCCCAAACTGCACGATTCGTTCCCAAAGGGTGCCTCTTGAGAGCCCCTCTGGTTCCAGGAATATTGCGCATTAAGCTCTTAACGTCAAGATTTATTTCAATTTCATCCTAATTATTTCAATTTTCCATTTCATAAATATTTCCCTCAAGAATAGTAAGCTTTTCAAAATCAGAGATATCATGTTTCCATGCGCGGATCGTATTACAGTCATTACAGTACCTATTCTCCTTAGAAATGGTGAAAACGTAAGTTTTTTTTTCAAAAGTAGGTGAGAAATTGGTGACAAAAAAGTTGTATAAGTTACATAAACATAATTATTATTTGGAAGATGTTATTATCATTTAAAGATGTTAACGTCCGAGTGTTTAAATTTTTTATTAATAAAAATTTCTAAGTTGAAGCAATTACTTAGAACAAATAATTTTTGAAGAACAAGACAAAACTGTGCCTCAGCTGGGATTTAAATCGGGAACGCCATCATCCACGAGTGGAGGTGTGTTAATCAATTACACCTTCGAGGCCTTAGCCGATTTTTGCGTTCCCGGTTCAAATCCGAGCTGGGGGCCGGATTTGAACCAGATTTGAACCGGAAATTATTTATCCGAAGTAATTGTTTTAACATCGAAATTTGCTTTCATTAAAAAATGCAAAAACTCTGACGTTACATCTTTAAATGGTAATAACATCTTCCAAATATTAATTAGATTACACAGAAAAAACGAAATGTAATCTCTACATCGATTTCAGAGTAATCTTTACCTGCAACAAAAATTAACTTCATATGTTAAGATTTACCCACCACATAAGAAATGATTACCATGTCAACTCTATTAAATCTTGTTTTATTTCGATGCGAAAAAATTCAACTTTATCTACTTGAAAATTACCCGCAACAAAAGTTCACTTCTGTTTTTTCTGTCTAAACCCATCTAGATCAAAAATGGTGCATTCGTCGTAGTGGAGAAATACGTATATTATTATACGTATGGTATTCTCCCGTAAAACGGTAACTATAACAAACAAGAAAAGATCTGCTGAGGCCTCGGTGGCATAATTGGTTGACGCTCCATTCATGGATAGTGGTGTTCACGGTTTAAATCCGGGCTGGGGCAGATTTTTTCCTGTTCTTTAAAAATCATTTGTGCAAAGTAATCGTTTCAACATTGAAATTTTCAATTATCATATAAACATGTGAATCAATGCTTATTAACATATTTTTGTTTGTTGAGTGAGCCACACTATATTAAGAAAATGGTTAGTTGGGCCATTTATCTCATTTGTAAGATATGGTACTGGTTTTTTATTAGTTGATACTGCTATTCTATTTTGCTATTATTTTGTGAAATAATGCAAGTATTTAACTGTTCGTTCTTTATTTAGTTTGATTTTTCTACATTTATCTTTTTTCTCTAAAATACGAAAATACATATTCTTTATATAGAACAACACAAGATACAATAGTAAAAAGAACAAACTCGCTTATTCAATGTACTCAAATGTTAATGTCACTTTATGGTTGACAAGATATTTTTCTGAATGAATTACGAAACAAACAAGTATTCAGGACGAATTAAGTAAAAGCTAAAAATGCGTTTACGATCATTATCGAAAATAGACTTTCCGAGAAAAAATTCAAGAAGTTTTATTTTACATCATTTAAATCATTATTTATAGAAAATGTTATTTCAATCGGTTTTGTTTATATTTCACTGAAAATTTGGAATATAACGCGTTGAAAAAATTGTCAAGCGACTTATTTTTAGAACCCTAAAGTGCAAATTGAGAATATAAAGCTGTTAGGGTTTTTGAACTAATTATCATTCAAGATTTTTAGAAAAATCGCGTACATTTGATTAATTTTTATTTGTATCTATGTATGTATACCATTAAGCCATTTCCCTTTATTCGGGGTAGGCGTGACACTACCCGATTCGGGTAGTGTTTCTAGGTGGATAGTTTCTTGTAGTAATGAACTACAAGTGTGGGCTCACCACACTCAAGACATGCCAACAGCACGTAGTTAGTAGTATTCCCGGACGGTCACCCATCCAAGTACTAACCGCGCCCAACACTGCTTAACTTCAGTGATCTAACGAGAACTGGTTTTTTCAGCGTGGTATGGTCGTTGGCAAAAAAAAAAAATAAATAACTTCCTATCGGATTTAGAAAGAAAACTAAAAGTCCTATCAGATGTCAGATGAAAAAATTGAATTTCTCTATTAGTTCAAATAAGACCAAATTTTGAATATTTACTATTCTTATTTTGATAGTTTGCGTTAGCCTTCATAAAATTTAATTTTATGGAGAACGTTTTGTTCATTTTGAACATTTTGTTTATTATTTTTAATTTTATGTTGAAATTTTATTTTTAATGATTTTGATTGGATGACAGCATGGACATCAATCTGGTAGGATTTTCCACCAATAAGAGTCGAGGAATCAGCAATTCTAATTTACTTTTTCTTGTGTGAAAATTTTGTTCGTTTTGTTCACGTCAATAGTGGAAATTGGAAAATATTGTTTAAAAAAAAGTTAAATAAAGGTTTGTATGAAAGTTTTTAGCCAAAAAATCACAAATGTATCTTTATGGCGAAGCAGTATTTTAAAAGTAGCAAATTTCGGCATGAAAACCAATCGCTCATTGACTTTAATATTTGAGAACCTTGGTGTAATTTCAGTTTACGTGATTTTAATTTAAATTTGTGTTTATGAGTTTAACTTGAAATTCACTGTTCAAAATTACTTCATCATTTAAAGTTGCGGAATAACTACATTAAGTCCTTTTAAAACTTTAATAAGGATAAAAAAGATTGGGTTCAAATAAGAATTTCATTTTCAATGTTAAATACTGATGAGTTTCAAATTGTTAAACTTTAATGTTAAACAATTATTAAATATGAATTAGAATTTGTAAAAAGTCTGGAAAATTGCTGTTTTGATCAGTTTCATAAATATTTCTTCACTGCAGGGCATCGGCCGTTAAACAACAAAAATTAGACTGCATTCAATTCCTCTTGAAACTAACAAAATAATTTTACCATATATAGTTAAGGAGCTGCAATCTTTAGAAATTATATTTTTCTAAAAAATTTGTGAAAAAATTTATTTTTATTTTTGTGAAATAGCATATTTCCCGTGCACTTTAGAAAAAAAAGGCACGATATATGGTAAGTTAAAGCAAACTTAATGTCAAGCAAACCTGAAACAATAAAATATTCTACCTCGCATACATCCGAAGGTATAGCGTACTATAAAATAGCCACTTTTATGAAAGTTCACTAAACAGTAAGTTTTTTATAAATATCGCGTCCCTTTTGCACATTATGTTCAAAGTTGTTCTTATAATTAGAAAATTACATCAAATCACCTACAAATCTGAAAAGCACTAATCATTCATGAAATAAAGCCATAAAAATGAATTCTCTTTTAAAATTTTATTTCAATTTGAATACAAAATAGTGCAGGGTATGAAAAAGAAAGTAAAAATCAGATGAATTACGAGCGAGAGAAAAAAGGAATTAATAAATTAATAACAAAAGGCTGAAAACAAAACAAAAGCAATGATGAATCATTAAAAATTGTATGAACTTTACCAAATTTTAATTATTTTCTATCATCTAACAATGTCTAATATTTTTTTCGTGTACCTAGCTATTGTAATGAAAGGAGTCGTTTTGAATTTCTCTCCTATTCTGGGAACGCTTTTCTACAATTTCAAAAGGTTTTCGCTAAGGATTGAATGTCAAAGAAAATCGCGTTAACTTCGAAGAAATTGATACAATTTTTTGAAAGCCTGTGAAACTAGTAACTTGAAATGCCAGGATTTATTTAAATATAATTTATATTCTGAAAAGATTGAGAGACAATGTGATATGGAAATGAAAAGATTTAATTAATTCATATTTTTCTTAAGATTCTATAATAGGTTTTTTTAATTTTCTAATATATATCTATTTTATATTATATGAGTTGGTACTTGGCCCTGTTCCTACACTGGATGGCCTATATTTTTGTTCTATAGCTTGTATTCACTAAATTCGCATGGTTTGATAACTCTGAAAAGGCAACGAATTTCAAAAGAGAAATATTATGGATGATGTTTATTAAGGCGTCGTGCGTAAATTACGTAACACTTTTTGGGGCGGGGGGTCTAGCTTAGTGTTACATAATGGTGAAAAACTACAGGGAAAAGTCGGAAAAAGCGTTACATAGGTGGGGGGGGGGGGGGGTCAAAATTGTCGGAAAATTGCGTTACGTAATTTATGCACGACCCCTAACTCTTGGCTGTTTATAATTACTTTTGTTTCATAACTATTTTCCTAATTTTCATTTTTGCGTATGTTTTGAAATTAATTTCTGGGCAATTACAAACAAAACTTTACATATTTTTCAAAATTTTTATTTTCCAAATTTGAGCTCCCAATCTCAGACATTGAATTGCTAGTTAAACATTTTTCATGATAAATTTAATATTTGATACACTAGATACTTTCTACATATTCAACGTATTTGCATTGAACTCTTTCAACTTACTAAGCAAATGGGGTTCTTATAGTAAAACTTCTCTTATTGATATAATTCAAAGTTGATGCAAGAATGTGAAAGATTCATTGACTCGAGATGAATAGATCATTTGAAAAATTGAATAATCGCTTTTTATAGTAAAAATGTTCTTATTCACATAATTCAATATTAATGCAACAATAGAAAAGATTTGTAGATTTAAGACGAATCGATTGACCTATAATATTGAAACACTGTATTTGAAAGTACGGAAGCTATCAGCATTTATATAATTAAAAACATCATTTTCACAGAAGAAATTTTTTCAATCACATCATTCAAAGTCAATGCAAGAATAGAAAAGGCTTCTTGAATCGAGACGTTTTGATTCACATTTTTTTCATTTTGATTTCCTTCTTGTACTCTTTTATTTAGATTTTCTTCACGAAAAAGCAAATATATATGCTAATGGAGCATAAGGAGAAATCAAAAGGCTCTTAGAAGTGAGCATGATAAAATTGTATATTTAGGCAAAGTGGAACCAACCGAGATCGAATTCATAGCAAGTTTACTTTTCTCATGCACTCATGCGTTCTCTTTTTACTTTTCTCATGCATTCCTTTCTTATTTTTCTCATACACACTTGCGTTCCCATTTTACTTTCTCATACACTCCTGCGTTCCTTTTTTAATTTTTCTTCTGCACTCCTGCGTTCCTATTTTACTTTTCTCCTGTACACCTGCACTCCTGTGTACATTTTATACTTTTCTCCTGCATGCCTGCACTCCTATGTTGATTTTATACTTTTCTCCTGCACTTTTAAGTTCCTTTATTTATTTTCCCATGCACTCCTGATTTCCTTTTTTCTGCACTCCTGTGTTCATTTTCTACATTTCGCTTGCACTCCTGCGTTCCTTTTTACTTTTCTCCTGTACGCCTGCGTTCCTTTTTTATTTTTCTCTTGCGTTCCTGTTTTACTTTTCTCATGCATTCCTGCGTTCCTTTTTCACTTTTCTCATGCGTTCCTGCGTTCCTTGTTAATTTTTTTCCTGCACTCCTGCATTCATTTTCGACTTTTATCTTGCACTCCTACATTTATTTTTCACTTTTCTCATGCACTCCTGTATTTATTTTTTACTTTTCTCTTGCATTCCTGCATTCTTTCTTTACGTTTCTCCTGCACACCTGCACTCCTGTGTTTATTTTATACTTTTCTACTGCACTCAAACGTTCTTTTTTTACTTTTCTCATGCACTCCTGATTTCCTTTTTTATTTTTCCCCTGCAATCTTGTGTTCATTTTTTACTTTTCGCTTGCACTTCTGCGCTCCTTTTCACTTCTCTCCTGTATTCCTGCGTTCCTTTTTTATTCTTCTCCTGCGTTCCTGTTTTACTTTTCTCCTGCGTTCCTTTTTTTTACTTTTCTCCTGCACAGTAACTTTCCTTTCTTGCTTAACTCATACAATCCTACGTTCTTTTTTTACTTTCGTCCTGCACTTCTGCATTTTCCTATTTATTTTTCTCTTTTACACCTACGTTCCTTCCTTAATTTTTTCATGCATACCTGTGTTCCCTTTTTACTTCTCTCCTGCATGGTTGTGTTCATTTTCGTTTTACTTTTATCGTATACTCCTGCGTCCCTTTTTTACTTTTCTGCTGCATTCCTGCGTTTCTTTTAACATTTCTCCTGCAGTCGTGCGTTTATTTTATACACTCATCCTGCTCTCCTACATTCTCTTTTTTAGATTTCTCCTGTGCTTCTGCGTTCCTTTTTTACTTTATTATGTACTCTTGGGTTTATTTTTATTTTTTTCAGCAATCCCACTTTTCTCTTGCCCTATGTGCGTTCCTTTTATAATTTTCTCATGCGCTCCTGCGCCCCTTTTTATTTTTCTCCTGAACTTTTCCGCTCCTATTTTACTTTTCTTATGCATCACTACGTTCCTTTTTTTACTTTTCTCATGTATTTCTGCGTTCCTTTTTCACTTTTCTCCTACACTCCTGCATTTCTTTTTTTGCGTTCTCGTAGAGAAAGCTTTGTAATGGTAAAAATTCCGAAAAAGATTAAATCGTTTAATTGAACGTTCCTTCATAAAAAATGCCTAATAAAGTGTTCTAAGCAATTGTTTGGATGTGTGATTGTAAGATTGGATTTTTTAATCCGAAACTATTTTCATTAACACAGTTCAAAATTAAAGCAAGAATATGAAAGATTCTTTGACTTGAAAAGAATCGATCGACCTATATTTTCAAACAGTTATGCACATAATATAATAAAAAATACAATATTCAAAAAAATGCACAGATATTTTTGAAAAATTTCCTAGAAACAATATACGTTGTCAAATGAAATAATTTTGTGATAGGTTATACTGGTATTTCGCTAGCCTCATTCAACTGATTTTTATTAAACTTGTGTCTTAATTGAAAATATTGAAAGAAAATTTCACACAGGCCGACAAAATTTAAACCCAAAGACAGGATTATGTGACCCCGAAGGATTTTGGTATTCTCAAACTGAATCCGATACCCAAATTTTTCCTATACGTCAGGTTTTTGAGATACCCTAACCTGAAAGTGCAAAAATGGCTATTTCGTAGTGATATCTGAGGCAATATAACACGACCAGCAATTTTTTTCTTCTAAAAACTGCTAATGCCACCGTTTGGTGCTCCTTTTTATCTTCCATTTCCATAGTTGATCATCTCGAACCAATTTTTTTTCTCCGAGATATCAAACATTAACCATTTCAGTTCCACAGTGCATTCTGAAACAATGCAAGGCGAAGGGAAACTGAGTGGTTACTCGAAATGGAAGATAAAAAGCAGTACTAAACGGTGGCTTCAGCAGTTTTTAGAACAAAAAAATTGCTGCTCGTGTTATATTGCCTCAAATATGGCTAAAAATAGCCATTTTTGCACTTTCAGGTTAGGATATCTAAAAAACCTGACGTATAGAAAAAATGTAAACAACGGATTCGGTTTCAGGATACCAAAATCCTTCGGGGTCACATTACATCTTTGGGTACAAAAATGATGTCATTTTTGTCGGCCTGTGTTATTATTCATAGTCACCTATCGCTTTCTATAGCTTTTTAACTTCTACAGCTTTTCTGGGGAAAGCCCCCTTGTGCATTCTTACCACATTAAAAAAATGATTTTTATGAATAAACTTAACCTTCCGGCGGGCGCGCCATTTGGAGTCACATGAGTAGGCGCGAGCCGCACTCCGTGCGGCTGATCAAACAATCGATTTATTCAGACGAAAGGCGCGTTTTGTTCATCTGTGAAGGGATTATTTCGAAGAAAAATATTATTCTAAATAAATCGAAATTTATTTGGAAACATTGGAACCGCAATAAACACTACCATTTAACATAAACGCGCACCTCACTACGTGCGGTGGAGGTAGGCACGAGACCGGGCGCGTGCTTTACTTCGTGTGGCGGATCTCGATTGCTGACTTTAATAGACGGAGTGCGACTGACAGACATTTTTTTGGGGAGTCCTCTGCATGCGAATCTATCGAAAATAGTGTGAACTAGGATTACATCTTGCGCTCAAGGCATTTACCCCTTTGCTTCCCACCGAAATTCAAACGATTCTGGTTGTGCCGCACGCAGTGCAGCCACGCGCCCGCCGGAAGGTTAAATATATATTTCAATGAAATTGTTTGCAATATGTACCATGTGGTGGGAACCAATTTTTCCAAATGAGGCATTATATATACAAGGCGTCTATTGTCTGAGCACACCGAAAGAACTTGGTCTAAGCTCACCGAATTGAGGTTAACCTAGCCGCTCTTTCCAGTTTTGTATTTTTTTGTAATTTTATACTTGCTGGAGATATGTATCTTTAAATTACTAAGAAAAATAGTTTTCCTTAAAAAGGTTAAAAACAACAACTATGATGTTCCAGCATTTATCTAAAAATGTCTTTTTAGCTATACTTTTTATACTATTGAAAAAGTCTATTTTGCTTCATCTATAATGAAGTAAATACATTTGCTAAGAGGAAGCAAATGCTCCTGAATGAGAATCCTTCGATATTATAAATACCGCTGTGAAATACTAAGGATGTATTCACTATGCGTGTATTTATTTGTGCTAATTTTATGAGCATTTTGCTTCCTCATGCAGGGACGTTTTTCTTTAAAAAAATAAAAAAAGTAGACAATTTTACTATTATTCAAGCTTGTGTTTCTGTGTTACTGAAAATCTCATTTTCCGAATATCAGAGAGCCCCCCAAAAAGTGAATCGATATGTTTGGCCAAAATGAACAACTTTCAAACTTACGGTAGTGTTATATTCCAGATTTAAAAAAACGTTCTATGTATAAACAACGTAACCTTTTTTTTAAACTTTCTAAGTCGCTATTTGTTGATCAAGAGTGGTTAAGAAATTTAGAAACGATATTGGTAGGTTATGGTTGGTCCTAAAAGGGTCTTCAATTGGGCAACCGGTGCGCCTCGGTGACGCGAACGAATATATCATTCACATTACTATTGTATTCCCAATATTAAAAAGTTTTCCTCATACCAACAAGATGAACGATATATTTTTTAATTTATATAACGGTATTGCTCGACAATAGGTCATTCGACGAGTCTTGAGGACGCGAACAAACATGTCAGATACAGTATTGTAGTAGTCATAATAACATGAACAAGGTTCTTTTCATATAAACAGAATATACAAATTTTTTTAAACTTCATAAACCGGTACTGGTAAGTCATAAAAGATTCAGCAATAGGTCGATCGATGCGTCTCGAAGACGCGAACAAATAGATATCGTATAGTTGTATTTTGAATCTCAACAAAATTTTTCTCACATTAAAAAAAATAAATCATTGTTTTAAACTTTGTGAATCGGTACTCCCAAGACATATATAGAAGGTTCAACAATAGGTCGATCGATGCGTCTCGAAGACGCGAACAAATACACTAGATATCGTATTGCTGTATTTTTAATCTCAAAAAAGTTTTTCTCATATGAACAAGATAATTTTTTTTGAAATCCCCGAACTAAAAAAAAATCACTTCCAAATAGCCTTTCAAGCTCAAAATCCTATTAGACCTGAATATCAGTCGAAGCTACAATTCGTCCACATGATCATGTCTCTTTTAGTTTTCGAGATTGAAACGGGTGGTTATAGGCCCTCAGAAAATTCATAGTATAATTTACAATAACGCGGGAAACGACTGGAATAGCAAAGTTACGAAATTACGTCACAGAAATCAGAACATTCGAGAAGCTATGGAAATGCGAATATATGCTAATTGTACCAAACCATAATTGCGCGCGCAATCGATTAACGAATCGGAGATCATTGGGACCAAGGATCCGAAAGCGCGAAAAGCGAAGCTAAAGGATCGAAAAAGTCACTCTCAGCTGAACGAGCTTGAAGGCTGGACGTCTTCCACGTCGCGAATCGCACAAACCTCTCGGACGCTTGCGAGGACTCTGTCGACGTCTAACATAGGTCGGGCAAATACATTCTGGCTATCTTTGAATATTTGTGAATCATAAAAAGTAAAAGTCAAAAAAGGATTATTTTTGAAAATTAAAATAAAAATGCATTTCTGCAATTGTAAATTAAATTAACTTAACTTGGACAGGAGAAGTTTCATGACGCTTTCTGATTTTTTCAAAATGCGAGGAGACGGTTTATTTTCAACCCATTAACCATTTAGGAGCTCAAAAACCTATTCTTCACATTTGAAATAAATCAGGGAAAGTTCCATGAAACCAATCCAAGATGGTCCAACAGAAGGATTATTTGTGAAAATTGAAATAAAAATGAATTTCTGTAATTGTGAACAAAATCAAATCAACTGGGACGGGAGGAGTTCCATGAACCTTTTTGATTTTCTCAAAATGCGAGGAGCCGGTTTGTTTTCGATCCATTAACCATTTGGGAGCTCAAAAACCTATCCTTCACATTTGAAATAAATCAGGGAAGGTTCCATGAAATCAATCCTAGATGGTCTAACACTTTCTGAGATAATTTGATTCCTGAATGGTGAAATTATATTACCTCAGAAGTGAAATTACTGGGCTCAGTTATCAAAGATAAAATATCTATGGAGACTGAAAAACTCCCAAAATGATATATTAACTTCGATTTAAACTGAACTGACCAAGTGAGGTAGTAGCTAAATAATTCAAAACAAATATCTCAAAAACTTTAAAAAAATCTTTTAATTTGAAAAAAAGTTAAAACTTTGTTATAGAAAAATTTCCTAAAGAAAAGCCAGGATGTAATCGGAACGAAAATATTACATAGGTTTCAGGAATGTCAAATTAATTAAGAAGAATGCCGGTTAAAAGAATAGGATAATCCATGAAATACGTAAAATCGGGAAAGTCATCGTTAATTCTGAGTCCGCTCCAGAGAATCTCACAAATTTGGAATTAAAATTCAAGAAAATGTTTAAAGTCACAATGGAGTCTGAAATACTGGACTCAATCGTAGGTTTCAGTACAAGGGACAGTTTTATCACAGAGAAATTTATTATTGAAAACTGGTTTGAAATTAAGGGTTTGAGAATTGAAAGAAGCAAATTCATTCATGGGATAAATAACGAAGTTCACGTTTTACCTAGAGTTCTTTTTTGTAATTTTTAATAATTCAATTTTGCGTTTCAGGTTCATAACTCTGAAAGGTATGGTACCAACGTGCATACTTGGTAGCGATCTCCTTGACAGAGTATAGCAAAAATCATTTATTGTTGGCTTCATGAATGACTTCTTATTCACGAACGACTCTCAATGAGACAGACCAATAGCTAAAAACTAAATGAACCTTGATTGATTTACAAAAATTAAGAATTTTATGGGAATTAAGAAAATAAAAGCAAAACTGAATCTATTATTGACCCCAATTCAGCCCTCTAAATTAAAGAAACCAAATTTTGAATATTTAATGACTTTAAAAATTTAAGTCATTCGAAAAAGTTAACCGGTTAATCATTAACGAGGAAAACAAACATGTTACAAGATATAGTACACAAAAAAAAGTTACACACATAAACGGACATTCAAAAAATTGTATTTTCGAATTCCGGTGGTCGAATTATATCGAAATTTATCAAAAAACTGTATTTGGAAATTTATGTTATAATGAACTTCCTTCTATGAGGAAACAATACAAACAAAGTGGGAACACCCGAGATTGGATTCACAGCTAGTTTAGATTTTCATTCAAAATGAGTTATATGTTATCATAGAAGATAATTTATTTTAAGTGGCATGAGTCTGTCTGGTGATTAGAAATCTGAGAATAATACAGTTTTCTAAATTATCACATTAGGTTCAATTATAATTTTGTATTGTAATTATGAAAAAAACATTCCACCTAAAGAGCGACATATTTTTGTAATAAAAAATTGTTGCTAACGAACTTCATTATCTATCTACATAATTAAAGAGAGACAACACTACGGAACATAACAATACGAATGTTTTTCCAATTAGGGACCACTTGAATAATCATTAATTTAGGTTATAACATGTCTGATAAGCCTGAATATCTTGAAATGTATATTTTTACAATGGGTATATAAAAAATATGTCCTTAGAAATATTAATAATAAAAAAAATCAAGAATTTTGGAAACGACCTTACATATTATTTTTGTAATGTGTCACAGATATAATTAAATAAATAGATCAGATTCATAATATTTACAATCAAAAGCAAGAAAATATTAACAAGCAACTAGCAAGCAACAGGTAAGAAAATATTGCCAGAAAAGCTGCATCAACTGGCGACGGGCAAGGTGCCAGCAAAAATACCGAGATACAAAATTCTCGAAAACTCTGGCAGATCGTCAGCAACTTCTGATTAAAACTTCAGAGTACCTACCCGAAAAATGATTTCAGATTCCTGGTCATTTCCCTTTTTTTTCTTCCTAACAATTGTTAATTTTGCTCGATCAAATTAAGAAAATAAAAAACCCCAGGATTTTTTCAAACAATTTGGTCATAAGAATTACAATTTTTATTTGGAACAGAGAATTTTGTGAAAAATTATAATTCTGAATTAGAAACAGGGATTCAAAACAAATTTCACAAAGTCTAGATTATAATTCTTTATGAAAATTCCTTGTTCAGAATCAAAATCAGGTTTATTCATATTTTCTATTTTAATTCAGAAAGTTAGCAAGAAAGTGTTTAATGCAGGTGGAAGAAAGGAGAGGGAGGTATATGGAATTAACGAGATGGGAGGAAGAAAGGAGGGTGTTCTTTAAGGCTAGAGATATAGAAGACGGGACTGGAGTCAACTATGAAGGAGTGGAAAAAAGGGAGAGGGAAAGACAATTAATAGAAAGATGGGGGATTATTGAGGAATCAAAATATAATATATGGTATAAGATGATAAAAAAGGAAGGAGTCCCGAAGTATTTAGAAAAGGGCTGGGGAGAGAAAAGATGGACCAGAATAGCAAGATTTAGATTAGGAAACGAGGTAAGGGCAAGTATGTATTGGAAAAAGAAAGATAACAGGAAGTGCAGGATCTGTGAATGGAAAGAGGAAACATTGGAGCATGTATGGGAAGGATGTAGGAGAGGAATGGAAGATAAAAGAAGCTGGCAAAAGAATGTGGTAAAGATTCTAAGGGAGGATGGTTTGGGGGAAGAGTGGATGAAGGAGTTAGAAGGTGCTAGGGGAGCAAATGAAAAAGAATGAAAGAATGGAGGCAAAAAAAATGGCAAAGTGGAGGTACAAGAAAAGTGAAAGAAAAAGGAAACGGAAGTCGCTTAAATTAGAAGCGTAAAGATTTGTAAGTCATGATTATGTAATAGCATAAGTAAATTAAGATGCGTTTGCGTTACCGCGCTCTCTCTCTCTCTCTCTCTCACACTTGCACTCTCGCTATCGATCACTCGCTCACTCGCTCACTCGTTCGCTAACACGTCCCAAATTGCGCTATCGTCAAAAATAGAATTAAGGCTTTAGATATAAGATTCTCTGTAAATAGGTATAAATAACTGTAAATAGTAAGGATAAGATTTTATAAAACATGTGAAAGGAAGTGTTGTAAGAAATGGAAGTCATGTAAACCCTTAGGGGACACATTATGAATAAAGAACTTCCTTTTTCTAAAACCCGACATCTTGCCATCTGGTAAGATTTAATCAATTTTCATGGTGGAATAAAATTAGGATTTCTATAGAAAGAAATCAGGCTTTTATCAGGTTTATCTCCAGAGACGAAATTTCTCAATGGATCGGCATGAGCGGGCACTAAACAGTTTTCCCGAGGAACCTGGCAATCAATGTCGGTTTAACAGCTCAGTTCTGAAAGTTCAGTCCGCAGTAAAACTACATCTGGAAGCACTTTTGTTTTTTACGACACTGGTAAGGAACTGTCAGGTCACGTACGCGTGCACCAGAAGCAGGCTGAATTATACGAAGAATGCACTATACACGCAAATGCCGTCTTTATTGAGGAGTTTCGCTCCCGTGCGACCTCCTCTCGAACCTTTATAACCAAAGGTTAGAAGGCCAGGCGTTAGGTCTGCATGAGACATGCAATAAAAGCTGCTTTGCACACGTCCTAGCTCTATATAAACGCGTTTTGATAAAGGATCGAGAAACTCGGATTTCACTTTTAGCCCCTTTGCTACTTCTTAGTCGTTGCCTGCCTGCTTACTTTGCACCCCATTGAAAAATGAATATAACGAGAACGTGGAATATTTTGCAATGCTTCTCTCTGTGTAACCGTCCTCGATAAAATCCCCATTCATTTCGAATGCACGAACTGCAAGCATAAGCTTAGACTGTATCGGATGTTGGTTCGCTGAACACAAACCTTGAACGGCTTTTCCAACCGATAAAAAAATCATTTACTTCGTTTCGCCTTCCGTTTAACGGGCTTTATTCTTTTTTTCTACAAATAAGCCCTCCCTTCTGCAACTTTCCTGGCTTTCTCTCCTTTTTTATTACACCTCCATCATAAGTGCGACTTTAGCGCCTGTAAATAGTCCTTAAACAGTATTTATAGGCCTAAACCTATAACCAGTTTACTTAGGGTTCTAGAGGTAGGTATTTATTCAAGCGATCCAGGACTCGTCCTTATACCTGTTTCAGAACAGGATCTTACGTACAGTAATACAGTCTGACCCTTTTGAACCCTCAGTGGTGATTGCAGTCATCCTGCCATTCGAAAAATACTTTTTCGGGTATTTTTATGGCTGCTTCCGTAGTCAGCGCACGAGAATTCACCGATTTATAAGGTTTCAAAAATATCGAAAGTATTCGCTTTTCTCCTCAAGATGGCACTTTTCTAAAAAAATATATACAAATGTATGACCAAGTTTCACACATACATTTTTACGTTTATATTACTTTGGCAATATATAATTATCTTTAATTTGAAAATAATAATAATAAAGCCAACATCCAGTATTCTGAAAAAAAAAACCCGTTCATAGTTGGCCATAACCCAAATCGGCAAATTATTCCCATCAATAATATTCAAAACCATTCCCAGTATTCTGAAAAAAACACATTTTATACTGCCGTGCAAACTAAAAAGATACACAAGTCCAATCTCACTCAAACTGAGAAAATCGAGAAAAACTGTTTGCCTAAAGAACTCTGAGATCGAATAAAATTTTGAATAATCTAGATACACTGTTTAGGTAAAAATAATGTGCTCTTTCATATTTTGCAACGAAAAACGAACACAAAGGCACTTGCGGACGATGCCTTCATCGAAGAGCTCGAACACAACCTCAAAATACAACAACAAAACATACGCAAGGGACACTGTGTGTTCAGAGGCTGTCCCGAAGTTATCCGAACGATCTTCGCTAATGTATAGCCGAATTTAGCCGGGACTTATTTCCCTTGGATTTCCGATCAGAGTCCGAGCTATTTCACAAGGCTAAAACATACGTAAGGGCAAGCGATTCTGTTCGTTTGTGAATTCGCTCCGCACTCGGTCATTTTTACAAGGCTAAAAGACACAAAGTTCATTAGGTTCTTTTTGATTTGTATGCTGATGCCAACGGCAATACCACGCTGAAAACACCAGTTCCCGTAAGATCACTGAAGTTAAGCAGCGTTGGGCGCGGTTAGTACTTGGATGGGTGACCGTTCAGGGAATACTGCGTGGTGTTGGCCCGTCGTGGGTGTGGTGGACCCACACTGGTAGTATTTATCCACCTAGAAACACTACCCGCATCGGGTAGTGAGGCAATGAACTTTCGAGTTCGAAATGCTAATCAATTTTTTTTTTCATGCTGATGCCGTATTACATGCATTATACAAATTTTAGGACGCGTAAAGTGCTTTGTGTATCTTTTTATGTTGGATTTTTCAACTTTCTCGTCTTTCCTCATTTATAAGCAATCGTTTTTTGCAATAAATGTTAATAATTAATCATTTTTATTGACACACACGCAGCTTTCTCTCACGAATTCAACGATACCGAAAACTTATTTTACATAAAAATGTCACTTATGTATCTTTTTAGTTTCGACGGCAGTATAGTTGGGTATACCATAACTTGGCGATGCATTTTGATATAATGTTTACTAATATGGTTATAAAAATTCCAATTTTTAGTCAAATCATTTTGAGCGTAACTGTAAAGTTTAGTTATAATTATATTCATAAATAAAAAATGAAAAACAGTATTGTATTGCCTTGAAGGGGGGCTATTATATGGTGCTATTATTGTTAAGCAAATAAAAAGAAATAATAAGATTCTACGTGAATATTCTACATAAGTAAAATTTATTTATTATTTACGGACAATTTTCGGTAAAATGAAATTGAATAAAATAATTTTGGGAAAACAAAAAAAAAACAAAAAAAAATGAAAGAATTAATTTTGTGGATTATTATGCATTGTGGACTTTTTCCTAATAACTAATACTTTTTTTTAAATAATCAAAATTTGCTAAAGGGATTTAATGAAAGGTATAAAATAATAAAAAATAAAACATGTCGAATACGTCCGTAACTCTACAGTTGAAAACAAGATTGTGCAGAATTGCCCAAAATGGAAATTATTTAATTGAATTTATTGAATAATGTAATCCTATAATAAAATAAATATATACATGAATTCAAAAGTACATTTTTGGGAATAATAGAAAGTGAAGCAAAGAAAATCAATCAGCGTATTCGACAGTGTTACTTTTTATGTAATAGTGTTTATAAAATTTGAATAAAGGACAAAAAAGGGGAATATTGAATATTATAAAAAGACTATATATTTTATAATAAACCATATCCCTATATACAAACATTTTGGAAATAAAATATAAAATGACGGATGGAGGAAGGGACTTTGGAGTAGATTCTTTTTGAATACGTAGATTATGTACATAAACAATAGGGAAAACATGTAACACTGTCGAATACGCTGAATGATTTTCTTTGTTTTCCTTTTTATTATTTCAAAAATTGTATTATTGAACTGATGTAGATATCAATTTTACTATAGGATTACATAATTCAATTTATGAAGTTAAATGATGGCAATTTTGGGCCATTCTTGAACATTCATGTTTGTCACCTTAGAGTTGCTGATGTATTGGATTCTTTTTCTACATTTTTTTTAATGGTGCTGCTGCTTCGGCATACTATGAGGGGTTGTATGGGGGTTTAAATTGAAATTTGTTCTGATTCAAACAATTTTGAAATTTGTATACTATTAAATTCAAAGCGTTTGGAGATGATGTTTTTTAATTTTTACATTATCGAAATAATTACACGAATTACAAAAAATGTGTGAAAATTAGGTGGATTTTTGAAAATAATAAGTAAGAAAACAAAGATTTATTGGCTAGCAATTAAAAGTTACATATTATTTCATTAACTTCCATTCAGTGTTCTTATATAAATAATTGAATATTAGTTCTGTAATATTGGAGAGCTAAAGTAGGAAATTTTGAACAATGTTCTCTCTACGATTCGACAACAAATATAAAAGTACGAGAATAATTGTCTCTTTATTTTATAAAAAGAATTGGCTGACTTATGTTAATGTATACTAACCTTCTTACTGAAAATGTCTCGTCCTAATTAAAAAATTCCTTATGTTCGCCTTATTCCGAATTATACTTTTTGAAAACCCTGATGTCTGACTTGTAATTACTTTCACTACTGAAATACAATGACCATACTCTTTCACAACTGTCAGCGTGACTTACACTACTTGAAGCCCCAACTAGGCTGACTTAAAATGGATTATACTACTTGAAAGCACTATGGTTAATTGAAGATTACATGATGGACCCCGGAAGATAAGGACGTAGGTACCAAAACTCGAATTTTATAGGAGAAAAAAAACGTCTAACTTCAACACATTAAATTTTCTGTTTAAAAAAATGTTTTGATCTAATATTCAGCACTATCAAGCCATGAAAGGAATGTCCTGAAAGAAGGAATTGTCTCCGAGAAAAACTCTTGTCAAAGGTACGGTGCATCAAAAAAAAAATCGATTCCAACTCATTGTAACTCATTTTTAATTTTTGAATTATTTTATTCCAAAAAATTAGAAACTAATATTACTTAGCTCTATCGAATCGCCAAAAAATCACTTAAAAACAAACAACCATCTGCAGGAAAAATTCTTGTCAAAGGATAGTATCATAAAAAACGCCAGATCTGACAATTTGCATAACTTCTTTATTTTTCATTTAAAAACTAAAAATAACCAAGCACTTTAGAGCTATTATTTAGCTTTATTGAATCGTGAACAGAACAGACAAAAATAAGTACTCACTTTAAGAAAATACCAAACATGGATTCTGACCTACTTCTAAATTGAACTTTACCATAATCTTTCACAGATACATGAGGTATTTCCTGTATTTCTTTTGTTTCCGAAAGTTGATACTAACTCTCACTCGTACTTCTTGCCATTTTCTCTGTTTGGTTCAAAATTACTTACGCTACTTAAAACTCTTAGGTTGCTTTGAAACGAGTTATGCCTAAAGTTGCGGTTTTCAAAATTTTGAAAATATACACTTTTTTAGCATTTTCCCCCTAATTTAGATTTAAAGAATAATTATAATCAAATTGAATGAACAATTGAAATTTTCAATGGCAGACTCGAGAATTTTGATACATTGAAATTGGAAAGCCTTTTGTGTCATTGGAATTTAATTTTAAATCCAGACACCTTCAGACTTGGAAGTACTGAAATTTACTTCGAACTATAATTATTAAAGGAAAGAGCTTTGCAGAAAGAATTCAAATTGTATTTAAATTCAATTTCGTACACTTGACACGGTGTGCCTCGAATCACTCCAACCCAAAAGGGCTTGCATAGGCCGAGTTTTTTCTGAATTTACTTCTGGGTTGCCACAAGATAGGTTAAGAATGAACTAATTTTTAGCGAATCTAAAAAAAACAATGATCTATCTCTAATAGAACCGAAATTATGGCCTTTTGAATATGACCCTTTTTTTAAATGAAATTTTGTGTAAATTCAATTTTTTGAAAAAAAAATTTATCGTTTTCCAAAAGAATTCATTTATTGAGCATTTCAGGAGAAAGCTGCCACCAGTTAGGTTAAAAAGGACCTAATTTTTAGTCAATCTAAAACAAAAGTAATGCTCGAGCTCTAATCGCATCGAAATTATGGCCTTCTGACAATTACGCTTTTTGTGGAATTTTGTTGAAATTTTTGTATTTTTTTATTTTTAGTTTCTGGAGGATGAGACATGGAAAAATTTTTTCGTCATATTGTGTCTCTTGTACTTGAATTAAATGAAGACTTAATCAATTTAATTATTTATTATTTCATTACAAAAGGATCATATTCAGAAGGCCATAATTTCGATGCGATTAGAGCTGGAGCATTTTTTTTTAGATTCGCTAAAAATTAGGTCCTCCTTAACCTATCTGGTAATAACTTTCTCCTGAATTTCTCGGAAAATGAGTTCTTTTGAAAAACGATAAATTTTATTTAAAAAATTGATGTCGAACAAAATTTCATTAAAAAGGCCCATATTCAGAAGGCCATAATTTTGGTTCTATTACAGCTCTATCTATCAGATCTACTCAAAATATAAGTCTTTTTTGATTAATAAATTGGCAATTTTCACCAGATATGCATGGGGAAAAAGTTATTTCCCCAAAGCTATATATATATATGATTAAAAAAAAAGTTAAACAACCACCGCAGGGTACCACTAAGAGCAACTGCCATCTAAAAAGAAAATGTCAATAGCCCCCAGTAGAACCGCGGTAAAATACACCTATGGCCACGTCTCACATCCGTGAGATGGGTGGTCACAGGGCACGTCGAAATCACAACGACAGGCCGGCGAAACCCTCGTGTGTCTTGAGGACACGCAGCGACCCGAGGATGACAGCTTTCTGCATCCATCTCGCAAGTGCCTTGGCATATTTTTGGCACGCGGGTATGGCTTTAAGGTTACGAACCAGTGATAATTTGGCACCTCCGAGAGCACCTATCACAAGGACAATTACTCGTACCGAATATTTTGGGTACAGTCGTTGCAGCTCTCTTTTAAGGTCTTGATACCTCTCCTCTTTTTCTTTATCCTTTGCAGTGATGTTGTATTCGGACGGAGCCGAGAATTCGATCACGAATATCGTTCGTTTCTCGAAGTCTTGGAGAACAATGTCAGGCCTCGAGTGCGCAACGGAGACTGCTGCCCGAAAATCGTAGTTCCAGAAAATCTGGCACTTCTCGTTTCGGACAATTGACTCTATATCCCTTGGAGCGTTCGGCAGGGCGGGGTCGCGACCAACACCGTAAGAGCGACAAAGGTGGTAATAAAGTACTCTTAGGGCCGCATTATGTCTATAAATATACGTTGTTCCTGCGTGGGTCGGACACCCCGATAGTATGTGTTCTAGGTACTCAGCGTGTGCATGACACGCTCTGCACCTATCACTGGGAACTTCTTGACATAAAATGCGGGCGCGGTATGCTAAGGTGGAGATTACACCGTCCTGGCATGCGAAAATGAAGCCCTCTGTACCTGAATTGAGCCCTGATGATCTGAGGAAAGCAAAAGTTTGCTCCTTTGACAAGGACTGTTTTTCTATATTTCTGTGAAAGTTTCCGTGCATATGCTTGTCGAGTAGCTCTTGGTGAAATTTTCTAACCTCTGCTTTCTTTACTTCGGCTTTTAGACGTGAAGCATCTAGATGGAGTAATGCACTTTCCTCACTTCTGATGTTGAAATTCAGGCCAAGGGCCTCGGCAGCTTGCTCCGCTGCTTTGAAAAGGAACGCTCCTTCGCCAATCATCTCGTGGTTTCTGACCATCTTTAGGAGAGGATCTCTGCCATTCGCAACTATGTAAGCTGTACTTAAAACAATTCGGTTATGAAGACACTGGAGATTCAGAAGTCCGCGTCCGCCTTGACGGCGTGAAATGTATAATCGTGGAACTGACGAATTGATATGCAAGCTTTTATGCATATGCATGATCTAATGCGTGGTGACATCAAGGGCCTTAAGCTCGTTCTTCGTCCATTGAACCACCCCAAACGAGTAGAGTAGAACCGGGACGGCAAGCATGTTAGTCGCAGATACCTTGTTCAACGCCGACAGATTGGAAGACCAAATCTGTCTAAGAAGATGCTTGTATCTGCTTCGGAGAGACTCCTTCACTGATGTTACGTCCTGAATGCGGCTTTGAGGCACGCCCAGGTATGTATAGGTCTCTCCAGTGTTAAGATGTCTAATAACACTTATATCTACAAGCTCAGGGTCCTTGGGAACGCCAGTAATCTTTCCTTTCTTCAAATGAATTTTGGCACACTTGTCCAAACCAAAGTCCATCCCAATCTCTCCTGTGTAGTTCTTGACGATATTTATAGCAGTTTGAAGTTTGCTTTTACCAGCGGCATAGATCTTCGGGTCGTCCATAGAAAATACATGAGTTACCTTACGCTCACGCTGATTAGTGTCGCCACAGAGGTATCCAGGAGAATTTCGTAGTGCGAGAGATAGAGGCAGAAGTGTGATGCAAAAAAGCAAAGGGCTCATACTATCCCCTTGAAAGACGCCCCTCTGGAAGGTGACCTTGTTCGTCGTCAGACGATGATTCCTAGATGAGATGGTAAATCTAGTTTTCCAAAGAGGCATCAGTCTCTCCATGCATCTCACTATGTGTGGATGTACCTTCAAGCTTTCCAACAGGCAGATGATAAGTCTATGAGAGGTTGAATCGAAAGCTTTCCGGTAGTCAATCCAGGCCATTGACAGGACGCGCTGATGGGCGGCAGCGTCTTTACAGACACACCTGTCAATTAGCAGGTTCTCTCGACAGCCTGCCACACCTTTTTTCGAGCCTCGTTGTTCGTACATCTCTCGCCATACAGGCTCAATTCGTCGAACGATCCTGTTGTTTAGGACAGCTGTAAAGATCTTATACAGTGTGTTTAAACAAGTTATTGGCCTGTAATTCTCTGGTCTGGACAAGTTGCCTTTTTTCGGTAGGAGTATGGTGCGTCCTAACACCAGCCATTGCGGAATGGGCGTCTCCGACTTTATATATGAGGTGAATATGCGGGCCAAATGTTGGTGTATAAAAGTAAACTTCTTCCACCAAAAGTTCTTAATACAATCTGGTCCAGCACCGGAAAAGTTCTTCGTGCCTCTAAGTGCTTTTTTCACCTCTTCGGCAGTGACTGATGGGCACTCCTCCTCAGATTTTATGAGGCTGTCGCAAAACTCCTTGAAACGGATGATATTGTCAGTATCTTCTTTCAACTCTAGTGTTTTCGGGATCTTGTACATCTCTCTCTAAAAAGTCTCTACCTCCTTGGGCTTGGGTGGATTTTTTACAAAAACAGGGGGATCACTGAAGAGGCGTGATGGGTTAGCAAGAAACTGTTGATTCTCCCTGTTCCATCTCTCCCTTTTCTGTATCCTCCTTCTTGCGTCAGATAACAGCCTTATTTTGTCAACAATATGCTGCTTGATTGTCAGCAGCTTTGACTTGTTCAGTGTGTGATTCAAGGTCCTTAGTTCTTGGGCGAACTTTCGAACCCTTTCCGTGAACGGTCTACCAGATGTTATGTAGTCAATCACACATTGAACACGGGACGCATTCTGTCTTGCCCATCCAATTTTCTTGTTCAGTTGATGCAAGCGTCTTCTGGTCTTCTGATCCATCGTCGGTTTCAGCCTTCGATTTGAATCAGCCAAAGCTCTCGCAGCACCATAAACTGAGCAATTGATGGTCCAGAGGTTGGACTCTTGCGAGATATCTCCACGAAGGGAGGCATCCATTTCAGCCAGATCTTGGGGCTTAAGAGGAACTTGCATGTTGATGTTCCACCTTGTATTGAAATTGTGATCATCTTCCAGAAGGTGCCTGCTTTCTGCGGTTGGTCTTAATGTCGTTTCATCTTCGTTTGCAGCTTGTTCAAGCAGCGGTTGAGGAAGCGTTCCACGTACATATCCATTTTTCCGGAGGTAGTCGGCTTGATTTCGCAAAGACTGATGCGAAACGTATTGAAGCTCTGGGTTTTTCTGGCACCACAGAGTATGCATATGCGCCATAAAGCCTCCGCGAACAGGGATAATACTGGCATCGTAGCAGTCTAGCACGTCATTCTTAAGTTGATCCGTCCACTGAATGTGGGCGTTTCGCCGGTTCGTCGTCGGGTTTCCAACTAAATTATTTTCAGCACCCCGAACTCTAGGATGATCGGCATTGTTTGCCGATCCATTGTCGGGTGCTCTGCGCGTTCGATCGTGTTGAACCGCATCTACAACATTTTGGTGGTTTGTTGGTTTCATTGTTGTTCCCACGAGCAGCTAGGGAAAGGGTTTGTCAATCCTTGTAGAGCCCCGCGTGCAAGGATAAGGCTGATACTCTGAGACGTCGCCCGGTATCCCAGAGTCACCGTTAAAGACACCTCACCCAGGTGCCATGCAGCTTTCAGCACGGTTCTCACACCTTCGCTTAGGGGTTATTCCTTCGGGACCATCCCTGGACAATTGTCCGCGACTGCTTATTAATTATTGTAACCATATTCAGCAGAAACCCTTGGTACGGGGACCCTCTATCCGCAACCCGAGGACGCGTTCGGTGGCTTTGTCATAAGCCCTTCGGTTCTATTCCAAGGGAATCAAAACCGAAACCGAATATATATATACATATATATATATATATTTTTTTTCTTTCATTCAAATTATTCGCTTAAAATCGATTTCTTAGGACCATAACTTCCAAAATTTTAGAGATAGAACATTTCATTTTATTTTCATTTTGCAGAAGATTTCAAGCGCTTCAATTAAAAAACTATATATTGTTCGCTTAATTTAGCCGTGTTTTAATAAATTTCAGTAGAATACTTATGTAGATATTCATTTGAAATTGAATTGTGAATATTGAACTGAGAAACCAACGAATGTTAAGGTAATAGTATATAAATGTATAATTATATAGGTGAATTTTCAATCAATTACAGAAGTTATATTCATATAAAAGAATGTTTGAAAGCAGCTTGCACATAATAGGGTGTTTTCCTTATTTATAGGTTACTTAATTTATTTATGGTCCGATGACCATAAAAGTGGTGTTCTGCTTAGCAGCCTTCCATAAATTTATTAACTTCATAGCCTAACATGATTCTGAAAAGTTTCAAGCTTTCTTCTCATCGCAGTTCTTACATAAATTTTTTCACTTGTATCGCCATATTCAAAAGCGCTCCTTCTTCACAAATTCTTTCAGGAACTTTTGTTTTATTCATCACTCCTAGTAACGCAAATAGAAGTTTATTTTATTCATTCGAATAACTTATGTGAATTAATATTTTAATAAATTATACTTAAAATTGAAAAGTTATTGAAATCCTAAAACAAATGGATATTGTTCGGTGAGATCGTGGCTATGCGTACCAAAACTGCGGTACGAATAGCCGGATTTTTTCTATGCGAATAGCGGGACCTGGAAAAGGGACTATCACCAAAATCATTAGCAATTTTTGATAGAATTTTCAGAATATGCCTGAAGTTTTATAAAGTTATCAGACCTGAAATTTTAATTGTGATTCCTTAAGTGCAGGTAAATTTACGAAAATTCTGTTCTACTTGGACTCAAGACGCAATAATTTAACCTCTAATTATACAGCTTCGAATATACGTTTTAAGCATTACGTCTATTACACTTGTTCTCATAATTGATTCATTTTGGAAGAATTTTCCGCTTTTTGAGGATTTTTAAAATTCTTTTTGTATAAAACATTTTCAATTTAAATAAAATAGGTCGATTTGTTACAGTCAAATGTACAAAAACACACACGTAGAATGATAAACATTTTTAACCAAAATATTTTTCCCTACCAACTTACGTCCACACGTAATGAGATATTGAATCAACGGCGGATTGGGCTACGCCTTCTATCAGGGTGAAACAGTTCCTTTGAAAATATAAATAGATTTTTCTCCAAATACACCGTTCATTATAGCGACATATTCAATGGAATACTTCCAGAAATAGCCACTCTTTAAAGAAATTACTTGTGGACTTGTTAAAATTACTTTTACAATAACTTTTAAATTAAAAATAAACTTTTTGAAATTAAAAATTGTTTACCCATATGGTTCTTGGGGTTTTTGAAGAATTCAATAAATGAGCAAATTTTCACGAGGCTCAGAAGGAGGGGGTTTTTCGAGATTTTAATCATAAATCTCGCGCCAAAATTTAAAAGTTCGATATTTTCAATCCAATTATTCAAAAATGTCCAAAAATTTGGGCTATACTGTTAAAAAATTTTAAATTTTTTAATTTTAACTTCAAAGTCAAACCACGAAAAAAAATTCCTGGTTCTGAGTCTCGTGGAAATCTAATAATTTTAACTTTTAAACAAATAGCTTAATTTACAATAAAACAATACCTTCTCATAATGATGAGATTGTAAAAATTTTAATTCTCAGCTCAAGTTGAATTTTTCACCCAAAAATATGAATTTTCGACCAAAAACCTAATTTTCAACTAAATAGTTGAATTTTAAATTAAAATTGATCGGCTTTCAGTCAAAAATATAGTAGTTAAATTTTCAGATAAAAAAATTTATTTTCAATCAATGAAAGAATTTTCAATAAAATAGTTAGATTTTTAACCAAAGAGAGGGATCTTCAAATTTTCTAAGAAAGTAGTTCGACTTTGAACCAAGTAAGTAAATATTCAAACAAGAAGATTAACTTTATGCCAAAAAAAGATAAAATTGACACAAAATACATCAATTTTCAACCACATGGTTTAATTTTTAACAAAACACTATCAAGTTTCAACCAAAAATGGAATAGTTAATTTTTCAGTTGAGAAAATAAAATTTCAACAGAATAGTTGAATTTGCAACTGAAGAGATTGATCTTTAACTAACAAAATGAATTCTTCATAAAGTAGTTCGACTTTTAACCAAGTAGTTAATTTTTCGGTTCCAAAAACTCATTTTCAACATAAAAAAAGCATTTTCAACAAAATAGTTCAATATTCAACCATATAGTGGAATTTTTAACCTTAAGAACCCCCACCCCCCTCATAAAAAATTGTTACCAAACGGCGTTGTTTTTGAATGGTACCTTAGGTATGACGTCACGAAGTCATACTTATAATGACTTATAATTTAAATTTTACTTTTCCACATTCTCATTTTTTGGTGAGGGGAAATTATGGAAGGGGAAGCAGGGGAATCAAGGAGAAATTAGGGGTGGAAGTAGGAGCGATGGGTAGGGGGTAATTAAGAGGGAGTAGAAAAATGAGGAAATGAGGGAGGGGAAGCAAGGGAAAGGAGGGGATGGGAACTAGAGAAAGTATGGGAAGTGTTGGGCGAGGAACTAGTGGAAATGAGGGAAATGAGGGGGGTTAGAGAAGTGAATGGTTTTGTTGGGTCGGAAAGTAGGGGAAGGGTAGTGTTAGGTTTTGGAAGTGAGGAGAGGGGTCATGGATGTGGTGGAAGTTGAGCAAGGGGTGGGGAGGGATGGTTGAACTGTGGGAAGCGAAAGTTTGGGTGGAGAAGGAATGTATCTATGGGGAGTAGAGAAAGGGAAGTGTGGGAGAAGTAGCTTTAAACGATTTCATTAACGTCTTGATAGGCTACGCAACCCTTTTTTGTAGGCGCACGGTGACTACTTTGACTAATTTTTGGTAGGAAAACTGAATTTTCGTTGAATAATACATGAGATTGGACTGGCAGGTGAAGATCGGAGAAGAAGGAATGGGTAATATTTTTACTCAAGTTGTTCTTTTTTTTTTTTTTTTGCGCAGGATACTTCAAAAGATCCGGCCCCGTAGACAAACCCTCTTTCCGGATTGCTTTCAATCCTAGCCATGGCATTGGCTATATGCTCGTATAGATTATATGAAGTTCCAAGCGATGAGATGTTTTATTGAGTTAGCGACAAGTTGGTCGACCTGCTCGCAGGAGTTAACTAAGGAGAGCAGCGGCTTCCGGAAAATCTTATTGACTCTGCAGACTGTTAAATTGTGTATTGCATCGCATCGATTCTAATCTGAATTTCTCAGAAACTAAAACTTCATCAAGATTTGTGGTATTAAATCACCGCCAAGTAGGGGAGAGTGCCCTTGGTTGGGACGGTCCTTGGTTGGGACAGCGCGGATAAATGTTATAAGATTGAGTATTAAAAATCTGAAAAAATGATTTGATTTTCCTTTCATTATAAGGCAAAACTTAAATCATTTTTTAAGATTTTTATTGCTCAATCTTATAACATATATCCCCGCTGTCCCAACCAAGGGCAATCTCCCCTACTGAAAAAATTGGAAAAAGATTCTAAATAAGTAAATACCCATACGAGAAAAAAAATCTGCCATGAAGGGCGAAATGCAAAATGAATGAATGCTAAAAGTGCAATATCTCAGTCAAGTTATAAGATATCTTATCTAAATTTGGTGGGTATACGGCACTGATGAAAATACAAATATTCTTTTAGGTCAGAAGGTATTAATTGAAAATTGGGGTATACTTCCAAAATGGTCACCCAAGAATATTGACTTCATACTTGGTTTAGGGTTTCCTTTCAGACCCTAGTTGAATGCACTAAAAGGATTTTTGGCGCAGATCAATATAAATTGAGTTATTAATAATTTGGACTTTCTTTCTAAATTAGCTTTTTTGCAAAATCCCGAAAAATATTGATTTTGTGAAAAAAAATGTTGTTCACAAAAGTTGTAGAAAAATGACAAAAATGAATTTTCAGATTTTTTGTTACCACCACTAGGATGCGTGGTTTTTTTCTGGCCGTTGGAAAAGGGGGTTGCGTGAGTGGATGTGAACCACACCCTCTCCACCCACTCACCCCGATACCCTTTTCGTACGGAAAAAAAACACGCGTCCCAGTCTTGGTTATTTTAAATGGCCCACAACCCCTCCCACCACTCATAAGGACCCCTTTCTAACGCCCCAAAAAAACTTACGCATCCTAGTGGCGGTCTTAAATATTTTTCAATGATAAAAGTTTATTCTTTGAAACTTTTTTGGACACTAATATCTCAAGTTTTCAAATGTATGATTTGAAAAAATATGTTTCGACGAAATCTACAACTTTTGTTAACAAATTTTTTTTCCGAAATCAAAATTTTTCGAGATTTGAAAAAAAAAACTAAATGTTGAAAAAGACAGAATGATCAATAACTTAATTTATATTGAGGGTCCATATCATCTTACATGGGGCAAGTCTCTCTGTGGGAAGTCACACCTGCGGCATGTCACAACTGCAGCATCTCTACCTAGCGGTTTCTCTCCCTGTGTCATCTCTCACCAGTGGCAAGTCTCCTAGTGACATCTCTCCATTTTTGAACTTCAAATGAAAGTGGCGAAACGGCGGCAATTCTCCTAGGACTTATTGTTACATATGCGGCATCTCCTACCTACGGCATGTCTCCCCAGTGGCATCTCTCACCCGCGAAAAACTGTCGAGAAAGAATAGAGATAACTCAACACATTAAAAAAAAAAATAAAGTTCATGTTACGTAGATTAAAGGAAAATATGTAAGAATGCCCACATTGCTTATTGTAGGGGTTGAAGTAAGTGGTGAAGTTGAGCATGTTTGAAAAATGGATAAACTTTTGCTTTTCTTTTGACTGAATCTTAAAGGGAAATCATGATATCGATACAAATTTTGTCTTAAATTGTAGTAAATGTAATACAGATTTTGTTTACTTCCTTTAATATCTTTAAATTGTTAAAAATATTCTAAATTCATACTTTCAAAAAACTAGTAATTTTGTTAATTTAGTCGTAAGATCGGAGACTTCACAACTTTTTTGCTCTATTTTTGCGAAGAGAAATTGAGAATTTCTCAATTTAAATATATTAAATTGTTAAAGGAAGTAAATAAAACTTCAACTAAAAAATGAAGCTCTTTAAGTGATGAAGAAGAGGAATAGGAATCAAAAATAATAGTTAAGATGTTGACGAACTTCAAAATTTAACCAAAATTTGTATGTCATGATGAAGAAAACAACTGTTTTCGAAACGTTTGCAGCTGAAATGCAATAAAGGATCTAACAACTAATTTCCTTTCTTTGGTCTGAAGTATGTCAAAAAACTACCCATATTTATTATTTTTATAAAGAGAAATAATTAGAAAATTTTCTTGGGGACACATGCCGCTGGAAAGACTTTCCGGAGTTTTGCCATCTTCAAAACTACTTGGAAAATTGTCTTGGGCGATAGATGCGGCTGGGCAGACTTGCGGCAGTTTTTCTATCTTCACAACTACTTATACAATTTTCTTGGGGGAAAGATGCCGCTGGGGAATTTTGCTGCAGTTTTGCCATCTTTCAAACTACATAGAAAATTGTCTTGGGCGATAGATGCCGCTGGGGAGACTTGCGGCAGTTTTTCATCTTTACAACTACTTATAACATTTTCTTCGGGGACAGATGCCGTTGAGGAGACTTGCTGTAGTTTTGCTATCGTCAAAAGTATGTACTTAGAAAATTGTCTTGGGTGAGGGATGCCGCTGGGGAGACTTGCGGTAATTTTTCCATCTTTAGAATTACTCCGAAAATTTGTTTGGGTGATCGATGCAGCTGGGGAGATTCGCCACAGTTTTTCCATGTCTAAACTATTTAGAAAAATGTCTTGGGGGAGAGATGCTGGTGGGGAGACTTGCCGCAGTTTTGCCATCTTTACAATTAGTTGGAAAATTTTCTTGGGTGTGAGATGCCACTGGGGAGACTTGCCGCTGTTTAGAGATGCTCAGATGTGACAATTGGTCCTGGTAGACTTTCCGCAGATGTGACAATTCATCCTGGGAGACTTACCGCCGATGTGACATTTAGTCCTGGGAAGCTCGTCACAATTTTGCTATCTTTACTCAGAGTTAAGAATTTTTTTGAAGAGGAGAGATGCCACAGATGTGATGCGCAATCAAAGTGGAACTCATTTGAATTTTAAACTTTCAAAATTGAAGTTTAACAAATTTTTAACTCAAATTTGTGTTATTCAGAGGCTCAATGCTTTAAACATCTAAAATAAAAGCTTTTAACATTTTTTAATTGAACCATTTTAAATTAAATGCCGTTAAACCAAAAAATGTCAAAATTTTATACATTGAACAGTTCAAGAATTTCTGGTTAAAAAATATGAGTCCACGCTTTCAGTAGCAATCCTCTAGATTGACGAATAAATCAAGAAATTTATAAATTTTCAAAATTACATCATTCTAAGCGATTTTAAGTTAGAAGCATTGAAAATTTATTAATTAAAGTTTTTTTTCAAAAAGAATGCTTTCTAAATTAGGAGTTAAATTATTTTTATTTTGACTCTTTTTAAATTAATAATTCAGTTTCAAATAGTTTAGTTTTTTATATTTGATACATAATTGCTTACTTTGAATTGACAGTCAAATATTGATAAATATATTTTTTCAATTCAAAAATGGTTACACTTTTGTTTATTATTTGAAGAAAATAATAGACAGGCCAATTGTGTTTCTCTTCTCTTCTATTTCTCTGAAATATCCATTCATTTTTCTTATACAAAAATATATACAAAAAGAAAAAGAAAAATTTATTTTTCAAACAGGACACTTAATTTTAAGTCACCTTGATAAATATTAACGTGAGCTTAATTGTTTTATTGACATTTTTTTCTGTTTTCCTAGGAATTTTGGAAACAATAAAAACTTCCCATTTAAATAAAACAAGAAATGTCAAATATCTTTGTGAGGTCAAAAATGCCGAAATCTAGAAAAATTGTGACTGAATAAAAGTTTATTAATATTTCAAAGATATTTTAGACCATATTATTTTAAGATCCTACTTTAGGGTCTTGGTTCATAATATTTAATTACTGGTGTTCAGGCCACAGCCTTGCTAAGTGCCCCTGAGTCACTTGTTGATAAATGAATGATGCACTGCTTAAACAACAATAATGAATACTATTCTTCATTTTTCAGTTACCTTTCAGTCATAATTTCTTTGACATAAGAATTAGTATAAAACTTTCATTAAAAAAAACTGTGCAAACGAGAAATGTTGTATTTCCCCATTGATTTCGAACTTTTTAAGGAAATTTTTGTTTTTATATTGACTAGCTTCATAGTTTTCATTGCGATCTCTAAAATTTATTAACCAAAAATGTCAGGAACAAAGGGTCGATCTAGTAAAGAAGATGTCCCAGGAAAAGTACGGGTGTCTTCAGCTTTAGAAAGATTGGCTGCAGCAAGTTCCCAGGGATCAGTCGTACGAATCGAAAAAATAATTCTATTTATTAATATTATGCACCCCGTTACAATGAACGCATACTATCAATCAGAGGCTATCAGTTATTAAATAAAAAATATTTAATTAATTACGATTTTTTACATTTATTCCCAATCGTAGTCCAACCGGAAGTCCCTCTCGATCGCTAATATAGCTGCTTCAGCATTCTTTCTAAAACGAGCAGATGGATCATGGGTAATTTTGAAATTTATCTATAAATTATAATTTGTTTATAAACAAGAAATCTAATTTTGCTTTGTATTAATTTCGCGTATAATAAAAGCCATATTTTTTCACTTCCATAATAGTTTGAATAATTTTAAATGCATATAAATATAAAACGCAATCAAAAAGGTATATGAAACTTCATGTGAAATAAAAATGTTCCAGCTTGTATGACAATGTCTATAAAATTGAGTACGAATATAAAAAAGTGTATCAAATCTCGTAAAACGTTTGATATTCTAAAAAGGGATATTATATATATGTATATATTCTAAAAAGATATTCTGAAAGTAACAGGAGCGTGATGAATGTCTAACAATTTTTTATAGCGTTTGCAAGTTATTTTTTGAAAATTATGTTTGCGATGTTTGATATCTTTAAATGTACGATATTATGACACGTTTCGTTGGAATGCATTCAATAAAATAATTAAAATCGCAGGTTCCGAAATATCAAAATAGCTATCGCTTAGAGCCTTATAATCGATTTAAGCCAGAAGTCGTCGATGAAATAGTGAAGACTGCAATGGATAATAGGCTATCAACAGTGACGTCATATGATCCTTCTGAAGCTACAAAATTAAGCAAGGATGTAACCGACGATGTACTGAAAGCTCTCATTAAAAGGGACTATGATAGGTAGTTTCAGAAATTCCATATTTTCCAAAATTTAGTGTACTTCATACTTTATATATAAACTTTCAGCTGAAGATAATTTATGAAGTGATATTCTAAATTGTTATAAACAATTTAGGCACAATAATATAAATACGGAAATTATACTGTATTGCTTTCATATCAAAAACGGGTTTCTTGGTATTTGTTCATTTTTCCCCAAAAAAAAAATTTGGTTAGTTCAATAAAACTTTTTTTGACTCACAGGAAAACAAATTTTGTATTTTGTTGAAATAACCAAAATTTTGATGCGAGAAAAAAAGTGTTTGCACAGTTAACAACAAAATTAAGTGTGTACGGAACTGTCACATACTAATTTACTTTAAAAAAGGAAAAGGGACTATTTTAAGCAAAAAATTGACTAATTTAAGGTGAAGAGTGACAAATGTTGAACGCAAAAAGTGACTATTATCATGCAAGAAGAGGCCTGCGAAGTGAATTACATTTTTATTTTATCGGCTTGCATGTACAAGATCCTTTCATTTCATTTTATTTGCTTTTTCAACTTATTTACCACATAAATTTAATAAAGTACTTTATTGTTATTAGGAAATTTAATTAACAAATTGCATAAGTATGGAAAAATGTCACATTTATATGCATTATATAATAGAGAAGAACTCAAATTTTCCCATGTAAAATTGAATTGAATCAAATGAGATATACTCAACCGTTGTGTTTCGTTTGAAAAATTAAAACTTACCTCGTAAGCTCTTTAAAAAACTTAAAAATCAAAAAGTGGCCCTCTTTCAATTAAGAAAAAATTGTAAAGAAACATTGCCTCCTTTCCAATTCATTAAAGGTGTTAGAAATAAAAAAGTTCCCTCCTCCAATTCAGAAAAAATTTTCCTTTAACTCAATAAAAATGGTAAAAAGAAAAAAAATAGTCTCTTACAATCCAGGACAAAAATAAATAACCAAAATTTCATCGTATCCAACTATATAAAAATCTCAAAAATAAAAAAATGTCCCTCTTGTATTGAAGAAAAAATTGCGATCAATTCAGTTTAAAATTGTTTAGTTTTGAATATTTGATTTATAATTGCTCATTTGAAACAAAAACTCAAATATTGATAAATATTTAAAGAAATGTTATTTTAAAGCTGTTATTTTTTAATTTTGTTAAAATAAACATTTATAAGTCCTTCTATTCTAAGAATATTTAAAATTGTGAATTGGAGGATTTACATTAGATCGATACAGTTGATTATTATTTTCACGATGCGTAAAAGAATGTTCTTTGACCGGTCGTTGCCAATGTCGATGATAATACAGATTTCTTGTAAAAAAATTTATCTTCTTTAATCAAAATTTTCATAATAAATTGGTTAAGAATGGAATACTTCAGACTAAAAGAATATTTGAATAGGATTTGAAATTAAATAAAAAGCGTTTAATTATAAATCTATTAATTTGAAATTATTTCGAAATGGAATATAGTTTGTTAAGTTTCAGTCGGCCACTTGAATTTGTTTAACTACTAAGGCTTTCGAATTGTAACAGTTTAATTTTGAACGTTGAAACCTGTCAATTATTTAGTTTGGAATAAATTCAGGATCATCTGTTAAAATCAATTATTTTTAATTTTCAACATTCGAACTACAGCTCAGTTTCGAAAATAATTCATTAATTTATATTCACAGCTCATATGAAATTTGTGATATTTCAAGTGATTGAATGGATTTTTCTTGTATTAATTTGTAAAATTCCTGGTCTTAACAAATTCTCGGACATATCCTGGTTTCCCGATCCAGTCTTCAGCATGATTCTTCGGTCATTTTTTGCAGATCAAATGTGTATAGATTGAAATAATTAAAATTATAATAATAAATATAATCTTCATAATAAAGATTACTTAATATATATTCCATACGTAAATGAGTTTGATTTTCACTTTTTTAAAAATAAAATCTAAAATGAAATGGAGGAAGGTGAGTAATGTGACCTTATCCTTTTAAAAAAGTGGAAATAGTGACTTTTCCTTTTTTAAAAAGTGACTATAGTGGCATTTGAAAAAAAAAAACAGGCTAAAAAGTGACTAGAAAAGAGTGACTAAAGTGTCTGAGTGGCAGGCCTGTGTGTAGAAATTTTTGGTTTTTTCTCAATCTTGCACAAGTTCTCAGAAGAGATGCAGGAATATTAATAACTATTATTATTGATACAAAGCATTTTAATGGTCAAATTAGCTAAAAAATTAATGGTATAATAATATATTATTGGCGCGTCCATAAATTACGTAAGAATATTTTACGAATCCTTACTTAGTTGCAGGGGGTTGGGGCAATGTATTTTTTATTTAAGTTTTCTCTTTCTATCTTTTTTTCTAGAAATCTTTTCAAATCTGTAAAACCCCGTGAATTGTTCTGAAAATTAGGTACGAAAATCTCTTAAAAATTATTCTAATCGAGTGAAAATTTCTTAAAATCCTTTAAATTCCATGGATGTAAAAATAATCATTTGAAATTGCTTCAAAACGATTAAGCTTCCCGGATATCTCATGAAATCCTCTAAAATCTTGGAAATCGCTTGAAATCTTTTTATGATCTCATGAAAATCCTTTTTGGATGAAACCTTCATAACTGATTTTTAAAAAACTAAACACACCTAAAGATGCGTCTCCAAAATATCTAAGTGCAGTTTTTTTGTTCAAACAATTTGTTAAACAATTACATTATTTTTTATAGTTATAAAATTGTTATAAACAAACTAAGCACTGGATCAAAAAATGAACAACACCATTGCATTCGTCTTGAAAATATCTAGATGCGTTTTTTTTTCAAACCATTTGTTAAACAATTAGCGCATTTGTTGTTTAGCGTACATTTGCTGTGTGCCTGTAGATATGGATTTGAAACTTTTGTAATTAATTTTTAAAAAACTAAGAGTCATATCGAAAAACTAAAATTACCTATAGATTCGTCTCCGGAATATCTAGGTGCAGATTTTTTTCTCTTAGACAATTTGTTGAACAATTACATTGATGTTCTACGTCTTTCAACAGTAAGAGAAGATCCTGCCTATCGTCTCGATGACGATCGTTCTTTGTCAATTCTTCTGATCAAGCTTTCTGAAGAACTGAAAGAGATCTATGTACCTGACAATTTCCTTCAACTGCCGCTAACTTTTCGTCATATACGTTATATTGTTTATAATATTCATGCGTAGGTTTCACATGTAATAATTTCTGCCTCGCTTGTAATCTCTCACTACTACGCAATTGGTAAATTAAGAGCATCGTATGGTTCTTTTCAGCGTCATTTGTGTGCACCTGAACAAGTACAGAGTTATTATTAATGCAACTAGTAAATTTGTATTTCAATTTACAGTGTGGTTGGTTACACTAAGTTACACTGAGTTACACAGTTTCGGGTGTTGTCTCGCAGTTGCCTTGTTATTAAATCGGTACCCTCGAAACGCAAACAATCAGGGTCGCCTGAACACTTTCCAATGGGAATGCATAGTATTGGACAATGTACTTAACTGAGTATTTGCGCACTACCGCCCTTCCGAGTGGAGAGACGCAACTATATCTCGCCCTGCGCGCTGAGAAACTGGGTGGGCCAGCATTTCTAGGAATCACAAAATCGGACCAACTTCTATGGGACCTGGAGTTTACTTCGATCCCTTCCTTACCTGAAAACACTTAATCCGCAGCACGCAAGTTATTTCAAAATGGCTCCTTGGCAGTTTTTCTAGCAATTGCGCATGAAAAATCTCAGATGATACTTTTTCTTTCAGAAGAAAATCTTTAATATCTATTTGTATAGACCCAAGATTAACTTCAAAATTCGTAAGTTCTTTGGGAGTGAATGGGACGCGAGGGATTGTAGGGATCACTGGCGCATCAGCTTTACAGGAAAGCTAAGCTTCCTGAAACTCAGGTTGCCCAAGGTTCTCCTTCCTCGGATTTTGTTCTTCCTTTTCTAATATAACGATATCCTTCAACCCTTGTGTGTTACTCCGCCCATTAAAATTAAGGTTCACGCGGAATATTATTTTCTTAGCTTTGCGGTGAATTTTGAAATGAACGTATAACCGTTCCACAAGATTTTTTGAAGCAGGATAATTATTGCGAATATTCAAGCCTGCTGCAACCGACGATATGGCTTCAGCCAATATGTTTATGTCGAGCCAATTCATCTGGCAACAAAATTATTTACATGTAATTCTATCGTACCTATATAAATCAATACATGGATGAACTATTATTTGTAAAATTTGGTATCATAATATTCATTGTTACATAAGTTTCTGTGGCAAGCTGGATATAGTAGAAAAAAATAGTATTGCCACAGCGATACAAAAGAATACTTCGTTCATATAAATTATTATCAACATAGTCCAAACTTAATCTAACGAATCTATAGGTGTTTTTAGTTTTTCGCTATAGCTCTTAGTTTTTTTTTGAAATAGATTACGAATGTTTCAAATCCATATCTGTGGCAAACATACTGTCGTAAAATATTTCGGTATATTACATCCCTAAAATTTTTGAAATCCTTTTGAAATTCTTTGACATCTTTGATAACCATGGGAATCTTTACGAATCTTTTATTCTTCCAAAATACATTAAAATTGCTCAAAATCCTTCGTACTATTTGCAAATCCTGTGATCTTTTGAAATGTTACGAAATCCTCTAAAAATCTGTATTAAGATTGCGGAGTATATAATACTTTAGAATCTTGAAATCTCTTGAGATCCAGCGAAATCATCTAAACCGCTTTAAATCTCTTAAATCCGTTAAAACTCGTTGAATCTTATGAAATAGTTTTAAATCCTTGAAATCCTACTAAAATCCCCCAAAATCTTTCAAAACTCGTGAAAATACTTCGGTATCTCTCTGATATTATACCCGTTAACTTATATAATCTATTGTTATCTTTTGAAATCTTTCACAATCCGTTAAAATCCTTTGAAATCTTATGCAGTCCCTTGAGATCTTCGAAATCCAATAAAAATTCCCTGCTATCCTTCAAAATTCGTGAAAATACTTCAGTATCTCATGAAAATCCTTAAGAATCCCACGAACTCTTTTGAACAGTTTACAAATCTCTCAAAATCCCTTAAAAGCCATTGAAATCCTTTGAAATCCCTTTAAATACTTTGTAATACGTTGAAATCCCGAAATCCCTATAAATCCATTAACATCCTCAAATATCTCTTGAAGTTGTATAAAATCTCTTTGAATTTGATAAACCTCTTCAAAGTCCTTAAAATTCAGTAAAATCCCTTGATAAATTGCGATTCTACCTGAAATTGTACTAGGTGACTTTCTCATACTCTTGAAATCTTAAAAAATCATTTTAAATCCGCGAAACCTCTCGTAATCTTTTGGAATCTGTTGAAAATTCTTGAAATATCTTAAAAATCCCTTAAATTCCTGCAAAATTCGTGTAAATACTTCGGTATCTCATAAAAATCCCTTTAGATCCCATTAATTCTTTCGAAATACTTTGAAAACACTTAAAATCCCTTTAAATCCGGTGTAAACCGGGAAAATCATCCTTTATTCCCTAAAATACCTAAAAATCCGTCCTTATACTTAAATATCTCTTGAACCGCAGGAAAACTTTTAAATTTTGATTGAAATCCTTGAACTTCCATTAAAATATCCTGACATCCTTCAACATTCGTGAAAATACTTCGGTAGCTCTTAAAATGATTTAAAATCTTTCAAAATGCATAGAAATTCTTTAGTATCTCAAGAAAATCCTTTAAAATCTCATGACTTTTTAAAAAATATTTCGAAATCTCTTGAAATCCCTAAAAATCCCTTAGAATCTTTTGAAATCCCCACAAATCATTTGTAATTAGGAGAAATCGTGTTGAATTCCTCAAAATCCCTAAACATCAGTCGAAATCCTTGAATATCTCTTGAAATCCTATAAAATCTTTTGAAATTTGATTAAACTCCTTGAAGTTCCTCAAAATCTTAAAAAATCCCTTGAAAAATTGAGATTGGGTATATATTCATTTAGTCAAAATATAAAATCACACGCAAGAAAGGGGGGGGGGGCACAAATATCTTACGAATCCTTCCAATAGGGGTGGAAGTGGTTTAAAATTTCAAAAATCATCCTTACGTGATTAGAGGACGTTCCCCATCTTGAAATTTATTTACTTTCATTCGCTTTTTAAATTTTCAAACAGCAAATTATGAAGAAGGTAATGAGAACGCTAAAAATTAGAGGAATGTAGAAACTAATTTGGTAAGATATTAAGTGGGAAATTTGAGTAATGAACCTGAATAAATGGACTATAAAATTTGAAAGCAGAAATTGAATTCCTTCCGAGGATTAACAAGAACAAATTTATACCTCATGATCAGTGTTTTCCACTTTCTCGCTTTTAACAGATGCAAGCTCGTTGTGCAAGTGAGCGTGATACAAAATGCCTTTCAAAGCATTAATGTCGGTTTGGGGTGTCTCTGGGACATTGAGCGTGATAATTACTCGCATTACGTCTTTGAAAACAATCACATACATGCTTGGTGCGCAGTCTTTGGTCTGTATTACGAATAGGAGAACTGAAAATGCAGGACACGTAAATTCAAGGAGGTATATAAAAACACTTTTATGGACTTATTAATATTTAATGCTTCTTCTATGAATCCTCCTGCATAATATAAAAATGCTTTCATACAATTTTTTATTAATTGTGCTTTAATGGCAGTTCCATAATCCTC